>CAWTZC010000752.1:0-22196 GCA_963919715.1 Microtus obscurus
AACCAGTAATTATAATCGTCACAAAGTGATTCTTTCATCTATGCTAACCCTGAAAATACATACAGGAATTCAGTCTGGATATATGTTAAGGGCCAATTCTGCAGCCTTACTTCCTCAGTTTGTCTGAGAGGAAACAAAATGCGTAGAAAATACTATGCCCTGGCAACTCTCTGTGCATACAGTGGTAAGGAGTAACAAAACAGAATGAATATCCTAAAAGAGCAATCAAGCTAAGGTGTTGTTAAATTTTTTCATATAACTTTTTTCCAAGCTAGCAAAGCATGTGAGGCTGTAAGGTAGCCGGGGGATGATGATGAGGGTGAGTAATTTCAGCACTACAAGGAAATACCAAGGCTGAGGTGTGTTGGATCATAATATGGCAAGTAGAGTGAGTCACAGGATGATGAAGTCCTGTAAGCAGGCTCTTCTCATGACGGTGTGGCATAGGAGCGCCCAGTCTTGATTGCGTTTCTTTTGGAGGAGGAGAGGCTTCCAGAAGTTGTTTTTTCTACAAAACACAGTATTAGTTTTTGCCTACAGGTATTTTTTTTTTTTTTTTTTTTTTTTTTTTTTTTTTTTTTTGTAAATGTGAAGAATTTTAAGATAATAAATTATGGCTTCCTTCACAGAGTTTTGATTTTTTTTTCCTTTCTAGGATGAGAGACTCATGTCCTCAATTCCTAAAAAGGCATTTAATGAATAAATAAAAGAAAATAGTGATACTATGGGTTAAGAGAGAAAGCTACAGAGAGAGGTTCTGTCAATAATTTTTTTCCCATCCTTTAGGTGGTAATTAACACATGGTTTCTCATATTGACCAACTGTAATAAAATACAAACCATGTTAATAACTTTTTGTGGCTTTTCAGAAGTATATTAAAAGTGACTATTTGGTAAACAATTTTTAGAATAGACACAAGGCAGTATATCCAAAATATTATAACAATATGTTTCAACAGCAGACCTATTGGGAAGTTATTTTGCAGGAATGTTTTTGTATCTCATGTTGTGCCCAAGGACCAATGAAAAGGTATTTGCCTCGGCTGGTATGGGGTGAGACAGCAGCCTGTGGAATAAAACATCATTAGTGGTTTTGTTAATACATTGTCCGGCTCAAACTTTATTTTTAGCTCTTACATCCTATGTTACTGCTGCAGCTCTCACCATCAATTTCTTGAGGATATAGATTCACCTTCTCAGTAGTGTTGTTTTACCTTTACCCCATTTCCAACATTATAAACAGTAAGGTAGAAGTGTTTGGGTTTAAACCTAAATCGACTTTTTAGATGACATGGGGGATTGGGGGGTGGGGTGTTGTTTTTCAAGACAGGGTTTTCTGGGTGGAGTTGTCGAACTAGCTCCTGTAGACCAGGCTGGCTCTAACTTACAGAGATCTGCCCATCTCGCTCCCAAATATATATACTAAAGTAATAACACTGCCTGGCTGATAATTAAAAAATCTTAAAAAAGCGCAATTTGGTTTTACTCAATGTATACTTCTAAATGGCAAAACAATCGAAAATAGAATGGTGTTATATATAGAACCATGTGCACAAATGTTAATTTCCTCTCCTGTTGCTTTTCTAGACTCTTTATGAATAGCAGATATGGTGCCAATCTGCCAGCAGTATTGGGGGTACTGGTTTTTTGGTGATTTAAGCAAATATCTTGTTCTTATGCTGTGATTTCAATATTTTATCTTAAAGCCATACTTATGGAAGTATTACTATTACTTACTTCTTAGTTGCTATTATCACCTACATCTCTTATTAAGACCACGCCAAAAAGCTGCCAGCAAAACACGCAGCCACTGGGTCTTGGAAGGCAAGAATCTGTACCAAGGACGGGTACTGGGCTCCTTCCATTTTTAAAAAGGATATAAATTTGAGTTGACCAACTCAGAAATGAGAGCTTTCTGGTCTCTTCGCCGCAACAGTTTCTTAGGCAAGGTACATATATCAAGCAAAGAAAAGCCAATTGAAGGAAGAAAGGGAAAACCTCAATGCCTCCGTTTGTGGTACTTTTAACTAAAAATCCCGAAGATAAATGAATAGCTGAGCGGAGTGTTTTATTACTAGTATGTTGATTGTGGCCACTGTCATAACTTCCAATAGAATTATGAGTGAGTTATTAGCACGGTTTATGAGAGAAACTGGTTGTTTTTTTTATAAATTGATACGAAAAACATTTTTCCTGTATTTGGAGACTGAATGCCAATTTGAGGGTATATTGGAGTTTTATAAACAGTGTTTTAAATTTCCTATCCTAATTGCAAGTTAATAAATAAAGGTAAAACTTGCATATACCGTATTTAGTCTATATAACCACTTCTTTCGGTTTTTTTCAATAATTAAAAATTAAGTCCTATACCCAAAATGAGAACTTTAGCTTCCTGTAGTTTGCAAATACGCTATGTTTTGTGCCATTAAGCATAGGACTTCTGCTATCTTTATTAAATAGACTGAAATAGTAGATGGCTTTGAATCCTTTTCAAGCTGAAGTCTCTTGCTGCCTCCACCACAGGATATTACTGTAGTCTGTAGAGATATTCTTCTCCTCTGGTTTACTGGAGGTTGTCCCCAGGGATCCAGTATTCCTGTTACTTCGGTGCTTATTTCATAGGCAAAATTTCGTGAGGTCAGCAACAGAGTACTTCATGACTCAACACTTTATTTTAGAAGACAGGCTCTCAGCAAGCCTGAAGCTCATCTATCTAGCCAGATCGGCTAAAACAAAGAAGCCCGAGATTCTCCTGCATTTGCCTCCCAGTACCGCCCAGCTGGTTTTTAATTTATTTATTTATTTAAGATTTCTGTCTTTTCTCACCTGCAGCTCGGCCTTCCCTCCTCCCTCTCCCCAATTCAAGTCTCTTCGTAGCCTAAAGAGCTATCAGGGTTCTATCGGGAAGTCATGACACCCACCTCATCCAGGTCTCAGTAAGGTGAGTGATCCAAACCGTTTAGTCCTAAAAGCAACACGGGCAGTAGGAACCAAACCCATTGCGTTTGAGGATTCAGTAGTCCCATTGTCTGGTTTTTTCCCAAGACGGTTTTTTATACGGTGTTTTTCAAACGAAAAGAGAAAAATCCCATTGTCTCCGGATTCGTAGTCCTGAGTTCCTTGCTTGTGCTTTACTCCTTCGTTCTGATTTGGACCTTGATATTACTGTCCGTGCTCCATAATGGTGGGTCTCTGTCTCTGTCTGCTTTCTATCGCCTGAACAAGGTTGAGGTCTAAGATGTATGTTTTTTGCCTCCTTCTTATTTAGTCTTCTAAGATCATGGATTAGAGGCCTGTCATTGTCGGTGTTTAGAAACTAAATATGAGTGAAAATCCATGTTCCTCTTTTGGTAACTCAGGATGGTTATTCATCATTTGCCTGCAAACTTCAGGAAGTCCCTTGCTTTTTATATGAGTAGTATTGAATATGAAATATATTCATATTTTATCCATTTTTTCTTCAATTGAAGGGCATCTAGGTTGTTTCTATGTTCTGCTTTAACAGAACAGTGCTGCTATGAACATAGAAATCATATACTTTTGTTGTATGATAAGGGTTCGGGTATATTCTAAGAAGCAACACAAACTAGGAGATCAATTTGGAAACTTCCACATCAATGTTTTCTAATGGTTGTATGAAGCTTGTATTCTACCAGTATGAGCAGTATTTTTCTCCACAAAATTTTCATGTAAGTGTTATCATTAAAGTGTTTTATTTTCGTGCCATTCTGACAGTGTAAGATGTGGTATGTTTGTGTTGTTTGATTTGTATTTTTGATCACAGTATAAGTTGAGTGTGACCTTAGGTGTTTTTTTGGCCATTTGAACTTTTTCTGTTGAGAGATCTCTGTTTGTGCCCAGTGCCCCGCTTTATAAACAAACATATTAGCTTTTATGGAGATTTTATATATTTGGAGATCAGACCTCTTACAGGGGTTGGTGAAGATCTTCCAGCCAGTGAAGGTTTCTGTCTTAGCAACAGTGTCCTTGCTTCATAGAAGCTTCTCAGTCCCAGTAGGGTCTCGGCTTATTCACCAGTCGAGTACAGCCAAAGCACATAGACGTAGGAAGTGCCCCCGTGCCCACTTTGTTGTAGAGTATTTCCACTTTCCTCTATCAGGATCTGTGTTGTTCTAACTGATATTGAGGTTTTAATCTACTTGACTTGAGTTTTGCACAAGAGCGTATGACTCAGATTTTCACTCCTTCTACAGATTGACTCAGTTTTGCCAGCACAATTTGTTGAAGATGCACTTCTTTTCCATTGTATACTTTTAGCTCTTGTGAAAATAGGTGTTATAGGTTTGTGAAGGTGGTATTATATGGTCGACTTCTCTGTTTTTATGCCAATACCAAGCTGATTTCAATACTCTCGAGCCTGTAAGCAGAGTTTGGGGAGATGTTTATTTCATCCTTTATTGTATAAGATTGTTTTGGCCATCCTGGGTTTTTTTTGGTTTTTCACATAAAGTTGATTATTGGTTTCCAGATCTGTAAGAGGAATTTTAGTATTTTGATGGGGATTGTAAATGAACCATAGATTGCTTTTGTGTAGAATTGCCATTTTTACTATGTTGATTTAATCAAGAGCAAGGAGATCTTCTGGTTTTTAAAATAATTTAATTCTTTCTTCAAAGACTTAAAGTTCTGGAAAATAGATTCTTCTTACTTCCCTTAATATCCCTAGATATTTTATGCTATTTGTAAGCACGTGAAAGCCGTGATGCTTTTCGATTTCCCTCTGCTTCCCCTTTGTTCATAGCGCCATCACTTTTTGGAGTTGATCGCATTCCGCCAAACATACTACAAAGGCGTGCTATCAGATGAGGATTGTGGTTTTTAATGTATGGGTTACTTGAACACACCATCCGGTAATACCCAAATGAATTTTTTTATCCTGATCCCTTTTATGTTGTCTAATCTTGCAATTGCTGGAACTTGCCACCATATTGAAGAGGGAGGAAGAGATCTTGTTTGTTTGAATTAGTGGGATGGCTTTGAGTTTCGTTAACGTGAATGTTAGCTGTCACACACAATAGTTTATTATATTTAGGTATGACCTTGGTATCCCTAATATATCCAAGACCTTTATCAGCAAGTAAACGTTTGATCAATGAAATGATCATATGGTTTTTTTCAGTTTATTTATATGGTGGATTAATTAATAGATTTAACAGTTGAATTAGCCACTCCTGGATGAAGCTCATTGATATAATGATAAATTTATAATGAAGTTTTGGATTGGTAAAGATTATTGAGAATTTTCGCGCTATATCTAAGGATTAAGAAAATTGTATAGGTTATAGAGGCTTTGTCTGTGTGTTCGAATCAATAATTCTATCAATTGAGCTGCAAACATACTGCTTCCTGTTTCAATGATTTTGACATTAAAGATTTGAAGATTCACTCTAAAATTCCAGTTTATGCTCCTGCTGTAAAGTTAATTGAACAACATAATGAGAGTGGCTGCTTTAAGTGGCGAGCTATTGCTTTCATTCAAGGTGCTAAAGAGAACCATACCTACATGTGCGTATCTGCCTTTCTTTCCCGTTATTTACACTCCTGCTTGTATTTATTTATATTTGTTTAGAGAACTTGGGGGTGCTTTCAATGCACTGTGGAGGAGCCCTAATTTCCTACAGGTGGAGAAGCCTGTCAGGAATGCCCGCCCGTACAACTCATTTGGTTGTCATGTCTGTCATTTGCGGCTGTACCGGCATCGCTTACACTGCTGAGCACAATAGCTAATCGTATTGTCGCCATTTGGTCCAGGATGTCCTAATAGGGAGAGAGGCTTCTTTTGTTCAGACCTGCTCTTCAGGCCATGTAGTCATGGGCAGTAAGAGAATGACTAGGGCTGGTAGGCGTTCAATGCTGTCTTGGTGGGTTTCTAAAGATGGAAAATGATTACCAAGCAGCAGGGACCCTAGGCTAGTGGTACTAAGCTATTTTTTCATCGGGGTTGTTGGCTCATTGTTCACATTCTATGTACCAGTTTCATGAATGGTGCAAAACACATTGATCAGAAATGGATGTAGATACTTGGTCCAAAGTAATTAAAGACCCCCTGTAGTTCATTATCGCAGAAGAAGAGGTCTGCAATTCAAAACTAATTGACTTCCCCAGTTATTTTTGGAGGACCCAACCTCATAGTCCCAAATGATGTCTTGTTCTTGAACTCAGGAATTGCACGGAAGAATAAGGTGTTATTCATTTACAAGCAAAACCACCAGCCTTGAGCACAAGCGTATCAAAGGGATACTTAATGAAAACTGGCATGTAGCTTTTCCTCATTAAGTTTAGGGTTGCCAGCGAAAGAAGCATACCTGGAAGAGTAAATGAGGGTTCATATAGGGACTTGAGTCTGAAAGTGCACTAAGGGGACCTGCGCCTAGGATAATCTATTTAAAAATTTTAACCAATGTTTAATCATCATTAGATATTACTAGTATATTAACATAAATATAAACGATATTATAAAGGAAAAAACACAATTAATTTTCATGGACCCGAGAACCTTCTAGTTAGCATATCAGCATACTTTGACTTATAAACCAAATGAATGTACTGTCTTGTTTCTGAAGTCTTGATCTTTGGCATATCTTAACTCTGGAGACACAAGACACTTTCTTAAAACTTACTTAATTTTCTCTTCTTCTTATCTATCAGATGGGGGAAATGACAGCATGCCATTATAGTATCTGATGTCAAACATCCCACAATGACAATAACAGTAAAAAATAAAAGCAAGTATTTATCACATCCTTTTCTATTAATGGATTATATTTGTTACGCAAATTTAACTTGAATAGGTTTTATTATCTCTTTTATATATTAATTTATTTAAAACCACACATCTGTTATATTCTCATATGTTATAGATGGCGAATTAAGGCATAAGATCAAAAAACCCTTCAGAGCCTACAGTTGTTGCAGTTACCATTAATAAATTGAATATCTTTTTTTCTGATTTGTACTATAATTAGATTTAAGTAATTACATTGGGTTCCTTCTAATTCTTTGTACTCTGGGGACAACCTCCTGCTCTCTGTTGGGTGTGACATTTGCTGCTTCTCATGAGGTGTGCGGGAATGGAAGTCTGGAAACCATTCAGCATTTCGCACAAGACATTGTCTGCCTCTTTGCGTTAGCTCGGGGTTGAATTTCAGCCTTTTGTTCACTTCGGACAGGTGTATATGAGCAGCAGAAGGCTCGTAAGCTGACTCTAGACTTCCGGAGTAAAATTTTGGAGTGTTCGCTGATGGGCAGAGGGGCATGTATTTGAAGCAGCCAAAGTGTAGAAATATTAAGTCAACCTGTTCAATCTAATCCATTTGTGTGCAGACACTAGCCGCAGGAAGAATGTCCCAAGGACAGCACACTGGGCTGAAATTTCTGACCGAGAACTGACATCACACAGTGGAGGCATTGTTTGATTCCTTTGGGAGAGGCACTGCTGCCTACTCTCTGGCTCATTTTCTCCTCTGGCAGGTCTGATGTTGAGCACTGTCTTACAAAGTCAGTGAGACCTGCCTTCTGCAGGTTTATTACTGAGGGCTTACCCATGCCAACATCATAGTCCCTCTCTTTGCCCCAAGTAGCCATTTTCCTCCACGAGCTTTCTCGGCACCTGCTGATTGCACGTTTCTGTTATTGACTATTTAATTTTCGCTACAGGTGGAAACGTCATCTTGCGCTGCTTGATAAGTGGTTTGTTAAATATTCGTATTAAAAAGCGTTAGGTTGAAGGCGAAGTGGAATATTTACACCACAGGAACGTCATATTCCAAAAATAAATCCATCTTTTTTTCCCAAAGAGATGGCTTACAATTAAATTTCCCATTTAATGGAGCATCATGGGAAAATAGATTTTGGTTTCATTTGCTGTTCTATAGAAAGGTGACTTTTACGCCGTAGTTTGCCCAGGTTTTGTGTTTAGGTTGTAATGAGTGTGTAAGAAATAATTGAGTGAAGTGGCAAGCAGAAGTCACTTAGTACACTCACACGGATAAACTCATTGGCTCTACTTTTCTGGTGCATTGACTGAGTGACTCACCGCTGGGGTGGAAGATCTTGATAAATGAGCTTCACCAGGCCCTGGCGGGAGATGGCTCATGGGAATTAGAGATCAAGACTGGAGGCTGGAGTTTCTAGCTGCCTCTTCTAATCATTGGCTTGAGCCAGCGGTGCTTGAAAAAGGAGCCAAACTATGGTACACAGAAGTCTTGAGAGAAAATATATACTGTATATGATGGGGGAGTAAATGTTTTGGCTTAGTTCACTTTTAATTCTGTTCAGACTTGTATTAATAAGTCGCCTTGACAAGTGTGACGCCTAACTTTTTAACCCTGATTTTCCATAATTACACGCCGTGAAATTTGCCATATAATATTGGTGATTGCTAAGAACTAAATAACCCTGGTTCATGAAATCATACTGAAAATTAGCTTTCAGAAGTAAAGCATAGGCCAGAGTTAGGCATACATAAAGCAGTCCAAGCTTGTACTTTGGTTATTTTCCAACTTTCTTTCCTCGAAATTTCCTCTTTGCTTCTCCGATGCTTTTTGGTGTGCCAGCCTGTTTCCAAATGAGTCTTTTTCCCTATGTGTCCAACCTGATTTCTCATTTAATCAAATGTCTGCTGGGTGGACCAACATTCACATGCAGTGTTGTTTTTACCGGTTGAAAGAATCCAATCAGAGAAAGATGTCTTTGTTCAATATGTTTTAAGGAAATTAGAACCATCTGACCATACCTGGCACAAAATCTCTCCCCCAAAAAAAAATAAAATCTTATACTGCTCAACTTAGATCCGTTAGCTGTACATTAAGTGGTCACCCAATAAAGATTTGCACTAGCAGAAGCCAGTAGCTTTAGTTTGAGTGTCCTCCTCCTGTGTACCTGTAAAATGAGATCCCTGAATAACATTAGAATCTTGTGAGGAAGGATAGAGAGAGGCCAAATGTGTAGAAGCAACTAAATACAACGGTTTGTATCCTAAGTCCGGATGTGGATACTAGCACTGGGAATGTTTGTTCTTAGCTGGGCAGTGGTGGCACGCACCTTTAATCCCAGCACTTGGAAGCAGAGGAGGTAGATCTCAGTCAGTTCAAGGCCAGCCTGGTCTACAGAATGAGTTCAGGACAGCCCAGGCTATGATGTGAGAGAAATCCTGTCTCAAAAAACAAACAAACAAAATAAAACAAACAAAAAACAATGTTCATTCTCTTGACCTATCAGTAAAATGGAAGAGAATAATAGAGAGGAAGTATGGAGGCAGCAAACTCTTGGATCATATTCTGCTATGTACGAGGCACTGTTTAAGGACTGTTATATAGCAATGGAAATTGATGGTGTTGTTTTTATAAAAAATCCAGAAGTAGGTGCTTTGTTATAGTAAAGAAAATAGAGACACACGAGGGCCAATACTTTGCACAAAAAAAAAAAATTGAAGCTCCTGGAAGTGGAATTTGTGAAGGAGACCCCACAGCAGTTCCTTATCCCAGACCCTAGATTAGGCAGGCACAAAAAACACCTTTAAACACCCGTTTTTCACACAGAGGGAGAGATTCTTTCTTTAAAAGGAGAAAAGGTTAAAGTGACTGCTCTCTGACTCAGGTAGGAAACAGCAGCCAATGACCTTGCAGGCATAATTTTATTTTATTTTATTTGAATTTTCGAGACAGGGTTTCTCCGTAGCTTTTTGGATTTCTGTCCTGGAACTAGCTCTTCTAGACCAGGCTGAAGGTTAAAGGTGTGTGCCACCACCGCCTGGCTGCAGGCATAATTTTTAAAGGGTAAAAAAAAAAGAGGCAGTCTGTTGCGGTGGTGTATTTTGATTGGGCATCTTAATTAGATGAGCCAAAGGGAGCTTTTTGATTGATTTGTCTTGGTAGTCAGCCAGGAGGAAGAAGTGGCTAGCTTTAAGAAATGCACTCTAATGGTTTTGGCAAGGTGGGGGAGGGGGATAGGGAGTGGGGAGAAGGGCAAGGCCTACCAGAGCCACAGTGGCCGAAGTCCTCCAATTTGTATCAGGAGATCCCATAGCCCTGGAGTACACGACCTTAAAACTCTAAATTGATTGACCTACCATGTGGCATCAAACCTTGCAGCTCAGCTGTGAGATGGACCACTGGCCTGCCGAGATATCTCTTCTTTCTGGTGGGGGCTGATCTCTTACTTATTAGACCTCCCAGATCATCAGTTATGTGGACTTGATTTGGCCAACAGACTTTCTCAGAACTGATGAAATTCGATTACTGGCAACTCTGTTGGACCAGCCATAACCACAAGTCTGTAACATCCTGGGTTTTCCTGAACAATTGCTGATGCGACTTAGTGATTATCTCTGCCCGTAATCATGGTCCTGAGGTGAGGACAGAAAGGGCAGCATGGGTCGGGAGTGGATGGCTCGTAAATGAAAAACATTGACAAAGAGGAAGGACACCGCCTGGAAGAGAGCTTCATTCCAGTTTGATCAGGACATCAATATAACCACTAAATGAATTTTCTTTGAATGTATTTTCATTTTGGTTTTATCGTATTTCTTCAAAGAGTAGGAAGGCTTCGAAACCACTTCAGTGGAGCATTGAATCGTGCTTAGAGCCAGCTCACAGAGCAATCTGAATTTAAAATCTAGTCTTCTTAGAGCTTTCATTTGGCCAGTTAAGTATATAAGGACCTACTTGGTTTGAAAAGGGAAATTGCGAAACTTTTATTTTCTAGAATTCCTAAACAAAATCATGCAAAGTGGTACAGAAATTCATTAGCGTGCATTTGGCCTAGCAGACTTAGCTTCCAAGGGTATGGACTTAGTGCTGGCATGATGGCGTATACCTGTAATTCCAAACTTGGGTGCATAAGAAAAGAGGATGACAAGCCACTCTGGACTGTACAAGGAAATCTCTCAGTAAGTGGGAGGAGGGTGAAAACGCCCCTTCTTCAGCTCTCATTCTCTCACCAGCTATGGCATTTCCTAGGATGCGGTGTGCTGCAGTGCACTGCTTTTGGAACCACATTTTGAATTGGAGCATTATTAAAAGTTATTCCATCTCTTGAGTCTTACTGATAAATTCTAGACCATCCTCTTGTTCGAGTGTTGAATAACCAACTGGCGTGTTCTTCCGTAGGGGAGAAGACCATGTACCCAGGTTTAAGATGTAAGTAAGGTGATCTTTCAGTTCCTCTGTATGTGTGATTGGTACTGTACACACAACGTGGCATTCATTCCTGGGTTGTACCGGGTGGCTTCTTAGCCTCTGAAGGTCAGGTTAAGAGAAGCCAGGTGTGAGTCTTAAACTTCAGTTGTCCTAGGGATTGATTCCAAGAGAGGACCCTCACTCCGTTTAGAACTTCTAAATCCAAGCCAGTGTGGGAGAAATTGACACCCGCACACAGCAGCCTTCCAACAAGGCCTCACTCTAGGTTTGCCATCGGGTTTCACTGGAGAACTTAAATTCAGGAAGGTGCTTCCTCTCGTCTACTTAGTCCTTTTTGTAGTTGCTACATCCTAAAGGTGAGTGGATCACAAAACAAGCATGCAAACCAGGGAGGCACAGGGCTGCCTTCTTCATGGGTTCCGTTCACACATGCCCTCTCCTGCTCTACATCCGCTGTCTTAAAAGAGCATCTGCAGATACACCTAGACTCTGGTGAGTATGGTTTTCTCCCAAAAAACCCACTGAAGACAGTCTAAGTGGCGTGTTCAACTACCTGTCTGTCCATTATCATTTGTGTTCTCCATCACCTCTGGTGACTGGCTGGGAGATGCTTCCCAGCATCGCTGTGGCTTTGTTAGTCCACATGCTCACTACTGTAGGAAAAGACTGAGGGGTGAAGTTCTAGTCACATAGTTTATACTAGTCCAATGTTATTTTGCATAATCACAATGCAAAAAAATATATAACTTGGACCATTTTTAACTGTTGAAAATTTGAAATTGTCTGTATATGAAGAAATAGCCCTGGAATTTAATGACTTCAGAAATCTTTAGCTTTGATGGTAGAAAAGGGCATAGGAGTGGTTTCTGGGTGGTTTTAAATCAGAGTAAAATGGAATGTCCATGGATGATAACAAAAAAGTTAAATTTATTATTACACAGACGTATCAATGCCCTGTGTTCTTGAAAATGATATGTTATATGGAGTTTGTAAGCAAATTGGGAATCATTTCAGGAGAATGCTTCAAACTTCATTATTCAGATGCTTTAGGTCCCCAGATCCTATGGTGAACTGAACACAGCAAAATATCAGTGCAGTCGTTTCATTGTAGGAGAAAGCCTCTTTCCCACTTGTGAGAATCAGTCAAAGACCTCACAGGTTAACGCGAGCAAGACTGTCCTAACCACTTAGCCCTTATCAAGGCTTTCCATAGACGGATCAAGGAATCCATTTACAAGCTTAGAGAGTCTAAGAAGCCCTGAGATGAGCATATAGTGAGTGGGGGACCCGGGCAGCCAATGGTACAATTTCACCCTGGGCATGGAAACCTGAGGATCCAAAGGAACAAGGTCCTGACCAAAACTGATGGAAATTGGACCCAAGCAGAGTTGAGACTTCTGTCATGGCTTGCTTGCATTCTTATAGGAGTGCATAGCCTTTCTTAATGCTCATGGTTCACAAAACACCTGACAGGAAACTTGGAAGAATGATTTATTGAGCTTATGTTTTAGGGAGATTTAGTCTACATGGCGGGGGAAGGTAAGACAAAATGGTCCTGTTCATGGTGGCAGAATTTGGGGCAGCATCTTCTAGCATCCTGGCCAGGTCAGGAAGCAGGGGCAGGCAAAAGCAGGTGCCAGCTTCAGGACCGACCCTCCCAACAATGCCTTTCTGCAAAGTCTACAGAGCTAATCCCCAGCCCCAAAGCATTTCACAACCTCCATAAACTGTGCCAGCATCTAGAGACCAAGTGTGCAAGTGCATGAGCCAGAAAAAGACCATTTCACATTCAAACCTTGACATGTCATATGAAGGAACTATAGAAAGATCTTGAAGAAAACAAGTGCTTTTTCCATGGATAAAGCTTGGTTGACTTTTTGCAATTCTCCTTCTGCATCCTATTTGTTTTCTTTTTTATTTTTTGTTTGTATTTTCTGAATTTCTTGAAGGATTTATTCATTTCCTTCCTAAGATCTTCATCATCTTCATAAAGTTGACTTTGAGATCTTTTCTTGTGTTTCTATTGTGTTGTAATACTTAGAACTTGCTGTAGTAGAATATGGTTGAGCTTCTGGTGGTGACATATTTCCTGGGCTGCTGTTTCTTGTGTTTTTATGCTGACTTCTAGACATTTGAGTTTGGGTTAATTAAAGTCTAGGTATTGATTCCTGAGTTTGTCTTTGTTGAATTTGTCTTTTTGGATGGGTGTTTTTCTTAAATTTAACCTTCAACCCCATGATAATAGCAGAGTATGGACTATATTAATATGATTTTACAGTAGGCCCACAATAATGTTTTTATTACCTCAATGGTTTTGCAGATGAAACACCTAGAGATGAGAGCAGTGCACTGACTGGTTCCACATCTCTAATTGTGCTAATAAACAGCTGAGCAACAATTTGAACTCCCTGTAGGACCAGATTCATGAGTGGAAACCTGTGTTGATACAAAGAACCTGCTGATTGGAAGGGCTTTTCTTCATTTAATGTTACATGCCCTCGAAATTGTGTGTATGTTGGTGGTGGTGAGGATGGAGATGATGACAGTGATGATGTATGTGTGTGTCATGCATGAATGTGAATGAGTGAGTTGACATATATGTGGAGAGCCATTGGGTGTTTTTCCAGCAGCCTCCTGCCTTCTTTCCTTGAGACAGGCTTTTTCACCAGACGAGAAGTTCATCCTTTGGGCTTTGCTGGCTGCAGGGAATTCTTGGAGTCCTTTTCTCTGCCCATGCTGGAGGGGTTATAAGCATGTGCATCTATGTTTGGCTTTTTATATGGGTGCCCAGAGATTCAAACTTAGATCCTCAGGCTATGCACAGAAAGACTTTGCCCCTTAAACATTCACACAGTCTAACTCAAATGCTTTGTTATTTTCTTAAATAAGTTGCCCTCCAGTTTCATTTATTTCGTTTTTACTTTGATACTTGATGTTGATCCCAGGGGAATCGTCCATGTTAGGTAAAGACTCTACCATCAGCCATTATACCCTGCCCCTGCAGTTTCTACATGCTAAGGGCTACAAATTGTATGCCTGGACAAGTCTCTCCTCACTATATAAATCTTCCACTCTGTAATATTTCTTCCACAAGATGTGGTTTCCCTTGCCAAAATAAGCCACCCCACCAGGAACAGCCACTACCTGTTCATTTCCTTTAATGATACACTCTTGCTAAGGTCTGCTTATTCACATGGGTGGGTTTGATACTGTATTGATTCTAGATTGCCACTTTCATATGGAAAATGTGTGGGAGCCCGCCTGCTTCTAGATTCCTGCCCTGGTGAGAAAACATACAAGACAAGACCTTAACCTTAAGAAGTTTACTAGTCCACTTTGATTTTTCGTTTCTTCTAATCCTCTTCATTTGCAGCTTTTCATTTCTGTGTGGAAAGGCATTTTAGTTTTGCCACAATGTTCTGATTTGTTTTCATTCTCTTAACCTATCTAAAATGCATTGGTTGTCCTAAAAGTGATAGCTACTATTGAGGTATTTATTATTAATAATGAGCATTCATTTAGTTCTCAGCACTTGTTTGAAATCGTTTTCTATAAATCAGTTTTCTTTTCTATCTGAATTAAGCATGCCGCTTTGAAGTCAAAAGGAAATAACAGGCAAGTACACACGCTTTTCTTGGTCCTTTGTTTATTTGATGTTCAATGTTTGATTTTGTAAGAGATGGAAGAAATGATGAGTAGTTTTGAAACCCTGAACCTAAAATCATGTTTTTGCTTCTGTCATATATAAGATATGATTCTATCTAGAAGTGTTTCAAATTGCAATAGCTTCTGTCCATTCATAGGGCATAGCCAGTTGTTTTATAATTTTCTCTATGACCATCACATATTGTCATGGTTTAAGGACTCTTAGAATCATCTAATAAGTCATGTAGTAGCCGTGAAGTAAAGTTGCCAGAGTGGCGTATGGACTTTTTCAGAGCATGCAGCGGAGGAACACGGAGACAGGTACAAGACAGCACGCAAATCCCCAGCATTGAGGTTTTACTATGCTTTTGTAAACGTAAATCTTTTGATGCCTAAACCCACACCTAAGATTTCTTCTTTAATTTTCTGTTCATAATAAATATTTATATAGCCTTGAGACTGAGTTGAGTTTAGCCTTCCAGGGCCTGAATGTGAAAATCAGAAATCTGGAGGAGGGAAATGCTAGCTTTTCAGGAAAAGGGCAATAGTGTTTTCCAATGTTCAATGTCATGTCTAGGGAAAGAGCCTTTTCCAATTAATTCCCCTAACGAACTGCAATGCTTTCACTAGATTGTTTTGGTAATTTTCTGGCTTCGTGATATATTTTATAAAACAGATTGTCCAACAAAAGGTGTCAGTAAGTGCACATCCAATTAAGTGTATGGTGGAAATTGTGTAGTTGAGTCCACCTCTTAGTAAAGAGCCCCAGGAAGGGGCTCTGCTGAGAGGCAAGTTGCTCACCACAGTGCTTTGGGTTTGGTTACTGTAGAAACACTGAAGTTACATTCGCCATAAAGGCAAATTGTGAATTCTTTGCCATTGAAAATGAATATAGCAAGGATCTTAGACATGTAATTGATTCCAAATTACAATAACAATAGCATCAGGAGTATTTTAATTTTAAAACTGTCTGCCTAGGGTGTACTCTGGGGATGTGGAATAGTTGTACTGACCAGACAGCATGACTTGTGTACCAATTATGAGACTTTTGCAGGGATAACCTGCCTGTGATATGGTTGGGGAAAGTTCTGGGTTACCTATTGTTTCAAAAGAGACCTATGGCAGAATATAGAAATCTGTTTTGCTCTTCATGTCACACTGTCTAACAGATTTAATTCAATTACACCCTTGCTATTTAATCTTATGATCTTATGCAAAGGTGTGATTCTATTCATTGAGATGGGTCTCTGTCCCTTTCCCTGTACCCTACCTAATAGAGTCAGGCGTGGAAAAAAGCCCATAGTCATGGAACATAGAAACATGATCCCATGGCTAATCACTTTCATTCTCCTCCAGTTACCATCACAGCACTAAATCCTATATCTGCTGGTTATTCTAACACGTTCACCATCCTGTGGTTCTCCAGCTCTTAACAGTTAGCCAGAGCAGGCAAAAAGTTCTACAGATTTGAACTTTCATTTTGGCTCTCAGGCAAGTTAACCCCTCTCCTGAGTCTCAATATCTGCTCTAAAGTTGAAATGATAACAGAATTATTAATGAATTGTTGGCCATGTATGTAGAGTTAGAAATACTAGAGTAACTCATAAATTTTCTCCATCCTGTGGATAGATTGTTGAATGATACATGATATGGATGTAAGAAAATCTCAGAGCAAAGACTCATCACTTTCAATGGCTTTTCTGATGGCACTCCAGTCTGACCACTGTATCCTAGTTTAGATGGACAGGAAGGATAAGCAACAGGTTGCCTTGACACTGCCAGATCTTTAGAATTCCAGCATCTGCAGGGAAGTGTTCTGTGAATTATTTATTCTCTAAATAATTAGATCCATATGCTGCACTCAGAATATGGCAGAACTTTATTTCTTTCTAATTCCTGGATTTGAGCCCCAGAACAAATGTGTCTGGTAAGTGGAAATGCTTTCAGGCAAGATATTCAGAAGAAAAAGAACCATATTAATACAGGCCAAAGCACCCACACACACACACACACACACACACACACACACACACACATTGGTTGCTAGGACAACATTCAAAACACAAATGCAGAACACATTCTAATGTAAAACTCTGTAGAATTCCAACAATTGGGAATTCAGGAAACCAATTACCATGTTCTGATATCTGAGGGCTTGGTCGGGATCACAGAAAGGGCTCTTGGCAGAGACTGTACAGAGTCTGGAGTCTCTTTCAGAGGCTGTACTACAGCGCTGTTTCACAGACTGACTCACAATCAAGAAACTACAAGCTGCTAAGTACAGTACATACATTCAAGACATACATAATACAATTCATAAGAATGCTAAAATTTGTTTCAAGATGGCAGTAAAGTGTTTATATACATTTCAAACTTTGGGTTTTAAAATTATCGCAGTTTGGCAGTCTCTTCATGAAGGGAGAACTTTGAAACTCTGGTATTGGCTTTCCTAGTAAGATGAAGGCTACACATATTAATAAAGAACAAATAAATACCTTGGAGAAGTATGTGACACTCATTAATGACTCTCTTCCATTCATCATCATGCTAGTGGGATGGTGTTTAAGTTCTTGAGATGAGGAAGGCCTCTTCCTTGTAACACAAGAAACCAAACAAGGAACAGGAGAGCTCACCTGTATTTGGAGGTTAGCACATCTTTTAGAACTAAGCTATCGACTTGGATAATTTTGCTCTGTGTTGTCTACTAACAATATCTACTACAGCAATTTATATTGTTGATAACTACTGGACAGAAGCCAAGGAACCTGTTAAATGTAGCAAAAAATGATTCACACCCATGTGACCATGGTATTGTTGAGAAGTCCTGCACAAAAGTGATTTAGGTGTGATTTTGTCTTCAGAAAAAAACATGGCATGTAAATTGTAGCATTGCCCCATTTACAGAAGCACTGATGAAGAAGCGCAATGAGAGGTCAAGCAGTTATTCAAGATCCCAGAAGTTCTGGGGATCTAAGTTTGAATTAATCTTGAAGTAGGTCTTCTAAAGGCAGAGTCAGGAGAGAATCCTTTCTCTTATAGCACATAGTGCTATCTCCTCAATTAATTATTATGTTGGTGGCCTCAAAATCTTGCTACTGGATGATTTCAACTTTTTTAAAGGAAGAAAAAAATTAAGCAGTTTGTTGCTTGGGCTCTGTATGGTCATTTGAATGGCTTACTTGGGAATTCATGACGGAAAAATTTACCAACAAGGAAGGGCCATCTCTCAGTTCTCTTGGAAGCCCCTCCCCTTGTGGTTGTATCTGTTTGTTTTAAGTCCCTGCTTGCATTCTTTCAGGAGAGATTGATAGCTCAGTCTTTTCAGGAGAGATAGCCACATGTCCCTTTACCTTTGAGGCTTATGCACATGATCACTGGAAGTGTTATCATTGTGTGTGTGTGTGTGTGTGTGTGTGTGTGTGTGTGGTGTTAGAGAGGATTTTTATCTTTCCCTGACTTAGGTGCTTTTCTGAAGGCAAAGAAATGATTGAGGCTCACCAGAGCTAACAGGGTGAACATTTGCTTCACCGTTTTCCCTGCCAGTCAAAAATAAAAAAGGGTAATAGAAACTCATCATTTGCTATTTGTGAAACTGTTTACTTTGCCTGGATATTTTTGGTCTCTTGTTGACATGAGCACTGACTGCTCCTTTGCCATAGTGGATAATTTATTTTATATGAGGTGGTGTTTTCAACATGTTTTGAATCATGCCGAACTCTGTCTGGATAAAAATAAATTCTCTCATTTTCTTCAGTGGGTGTTTTTCCTTTGCCCAGGAAAGTTATGATTTAGCACAGTTTTTGTTCCCAACTCTGCAGACTTCTGGCAAATATTTGAAAGAAAAATAAGCAATAGCATAAACAAACCAAACCTGCCCTCAGGTAATGTAACTTCTGCCCTTCTAAGTTGTATCCTGAGTTTACAATCAGTTCTTAGGTGCTATATTGGGATCTTATTGGTGGAATCCTGAAAAGGTTAGGATGGGTCAGTATTGGCATAAGGATGGTGAGGCCAGCTGGTGGGTGATTTCAGGGGAAATTCCCAAAACCTGGTATACAAGATAAATTTTATGTTCAGAGTAAAAATTTAAAATTCAACATAAGAGATTAGCCATGATAAATAAAAATACTAAAAAGCTAAATGAGAAGCAGAAGTTACAGAGAGGTTATCCACGAACAGTTAACGATTTCAGTAAAACTTTATTGATAAGAACAGGCAGCTAACCAAGCAGCCATGTTTGAATGTTTTAAAACATATTTTTGCAAATATCCCTTCTGTTTACTGAGATTTTTGTTTGTTTTTGCTTTTGTAACACCTTTCTAACTGTTGGCATTAAGATAAGACACCTCACTTAATTTCCTTTTCCTGGCTCCTGTATATGCAGTTTTTTTGTATTTTAACTCAATAGTTCAGATTTCAAGCCTGGCAGAGATGTTTAGGTCATCATGCTCAGACATGTTGTTGGGATGCTTTGGGGTATCCCTTTTAAATATCAAGAATCTGCTTTTAACAACATGCAAATGAAAAGATCATGTGAAGTCATTGAGTCCTTAGAGCAATGCTACCTTCTCCTGCTGTGGCTCCAGGCCACTTCATTAAGCAACCAAGCCCCCTTTCCTGCTGCCTAGGGTCCCCAGCAGCAGCCTTTGGCTTGCTGGAGATTCCCACCTCCTCATTTGGAGTTTTCAAACTTTTTTTTTAATCTTGCTACTGCTTTCTTGAGGCTAATTTTGACCATCTTTGAAACAGGGAACAATCTCAGGAAATTGTTTTCTTTCTTGGTTTTAAATATTGATCGGTCTTAGGCAGAGGGAGTATAATTAAACTCACAGCAGTAATCAGGCCCCTTTCATTGAAGCCCTTTCATCCTTTCACCTGACCTGCAACTGCCTTCCCTTGGCTCTTGGCTAAGTGGCAAGGAGCCATTTGGCTCCAGCAGCTGTACCTTGGCTGGACCTGCCCATGGAATCAGATGTCCTTTTCCTCCTCGAAGGCAGACTGTGTCTCTTACTGAGCTCACATCACAGTTCAATTTGCAACTAAAGTGTTTGATTTCTGGGGTCATTCCTTTTTCTGTAGCTGATACATCCCACCTGAATGATAGACCCTGAGTGTGTAATTACTGAGCTGTTCAGAGCCACCGCCTTCGCCTTGAACTTGATGTCTCGTTTTGTCCATAGTGCACACCTTTAAAGTAAAATATTCACCCATAGATTGGGAATGAGGACTGAAGCCAGAGAGCGAAAGCTATCCAGGTTTCCTGCCGAACAGGAGGCAATGGGGTCACCTTGGCATAGATTCAGACTGTGAGGTGCTGGTTTTACCTGTTGACCCTGAGAAATGTATATAATGGTTAACTGTGCACTTCAGCTTGACTGGACTGCAGGTGACAGGATAGTCGGTGCCTGTGAGAGTACTTAAGATGATTAACATTTAAATCAATAAACTGAGTCTTTACTACCTAACAGAGTAAACCTCATCCTGATCAACGCAGACATAAATCAGACAACTGACTGATCATCCTACCTGCTAGCCTTAGGACAGCAGGCCACTCACTCTTTCAGACTAGGCTGAAACAGTAGACTTCCTTGGTTCTCCAGGTAGCAGCTACCAATGCAGCAGTTTCCATGCCTTTGGACTCTAACTGGAGCTACACCATCTGTGTTCCTGGGACCCCAGCAGACAAGCTACAGACATTAGGATGTGTAGGCATCTATAAATAATTTCTTACAATAAATATCTTTGTGTATTATTTAAAATGCAAGTATATTACATATTCTATGTGAAAAGCATATTAGGTTTGTTTCTCAAAGAATGCTGATTAATATAGAATACTATTTATCATTTGGAAATTTACTGCAGTTTCAGTAGCTTAACTTGTATGGCATTCAGCCGTAGAAAAGAAAAGAAGGAACAGTTTTATGGCACTGCAACAGAGTGGAAATTTATAGGTAATTTTGTCATTGGGGAGTCTTTACAAGATCTGAGCCTCTTCATTTATGTGGGAGGTAATCTGCCTCGTGCGTCTTAGTATCAAGTGAAACCCCATTTCTTCATTTTTAAGAAGTGAAAAAAATCAAATACATTTTCATTACCATTCTCCATTGAAAGCAGAATATACTGTGATCTCCGTGTGTGAGAACAAAATAATCACATAGGAAATATATTCTTTTTTCTTTATCTTTTTTCTTTAATATTTTTTATTGGAAAAAAAGAAAGAAATTTCAGCCTCCTCCACCTTCATTCCCTCCCACTCCTCCCTCTCCTCCCCACTCCCCCCCACCTCCTCCCCCTCCCTCTCCAGCCTGAAGAGCAGTCAGGGTTCCCTGCCTATTGGAAAGTCCCAAGAGTCCTCCTCAATCCTGGTCTAGGAAGGTGAACATCCAAACTGGGTAAGCTCCCACAAAGCCAGAACATGCAAACAGGATCGAAACCGGTGCCACTTGGTCCTTGGCTTCTCAGCAGCCTCATTGTCCCGCCAAATTTAGAGGAATCCGGTTTTATCCCATGCTTTTTCCAGTCACAGTTCAGCTGGCTTTGGTGAGCTCCCAAAAGAATCAGCCCCACTGTCTCCACGGTAGGCGCACCCCTTGTGGTCCCCAAGCTTCTTTGCTCATATTCTCTCTCCTTCTGCTCCCTCATTGGGACATTTGGGGAGCTCAGTCCGGTGCTCCAATGTGGGTCTCTGTCCCTATCTCCATGCATAGCCAGATGAAGTTTCTATGGTGATATGCAAGATATTCATCAGTATGTCTATAGGATAGAGTCATTTCAGGTTCCCTATCCTCAGCTGCCCCAGGAACTAACTGGGGACATCACCCTGGGCACCTGAGGAGCCCCTCCTAGATCCAAGTCTCTTGCCAACCCTAAGATGGCTCCTTAATTAAGATGTGTGCTTCTCTGCTCCCCTACCCAACCTTCCTTTATCCCAATCATCCCGTTTCCCCAAGTTCCCCCCACCTTCCCCTTCTCACATTTCTCTTCCTTTCTCCCTGCACCTCTCACATCACACCCCAAGATCCCAGTTTTTTGCTAGGCAATCTAGTCTACTTCCCATAACCAGGAGGATAGCTATATGTTTTTCTTTGAGTTCACCTTCCTATTTAGTTTCTTTAGGATATCAAATTATAGACTCACTGACCTTTATTTATTTCTAGAAACCAATTATGAAAAAATATGGAACACTTCACCCGAATTTAACGTGTCATCCTTGCATGGGGGCCATGCTAATCTTCTCTGTATCGTTCAATTTTAGTATATGTGCTGCAGGCGAGCACAAATATATTCTTTTAAATCACTGCTTGACAATAGCTCTAGCTTCTGTTAATATCTTATATCTTAATTTAACCCATTTCTAATAATCTGTGTATCTCCATGAGGCTGTGACTTACTG
>CAWTZC010000753.1:0-22918 GCA_963919715.1 Microtus obscurus
ACTTATATCTGCATCTCAAAGTAGTTTTACTTGAGTACTTTCAGGTTTTTAACTGAGCTCCTTGAATCTACTTTGAACTGACTTGCTCCAGGAAAGAGGTGTTGGGGGATATTTGTTCAACTCTGTAAAGATGTGCTGCGCTTGTTTAAGTATGTAACGGTGTGCTGCTGTTTCACCTTGCCTACCTAATAATTAGCTGAACATCCAGTACCCAAAGGAGGAGGTATAGGCAGAACTTCCCGGCAGGGAGAGTAAGTAGGAGGAGGAATTTAGACTCAAAAAAAAAAAAAAAGAATACGAGATGGCAGGGAGACACCAGGGACTAGTCAGACAGACATGGAGGAAGCAAAAAAGTAGGACATAGAGAATGAAAGAAAGGTAAAAAGCCCCAAGGCAAAACCATAGATGAATAGAAGCAGGTTAAATTAAGTTAAAAGAGCTAGTGGACAAGCCTAAGTTAAGGCCAAACATTCATAATTAATAAATCCCCATGCCTCTATTTGGGTGCTAGTTGATGGCCCAAGAAAATTTCACCTACATATGGGTCTACTCCCCAGTATTCTGCTGATGGCTATCAGTCAGTTTTGCCAGCACAGTCTGTTGAATGGGCTCCATTATATACAGTGTATTTTAGATACCTTTGTTAAAAATTTGTTGTCCATATCTGTATGCATTTACTTTGGGGTTATTTTCCCCTTATATCCCACTTGTCTACATGTGAGGAGCGTCTGTGCACTGTTGGTGGGTTTGTAAACTGATGCAGCCAATATGGAATCTTTCTTTTTCTTTTCTTAAAAGCTTTCTTGCCGGGCGGTGGTGGCGCACGCCTTTAATCCCAGCACTCGGGAGGCAGAGGCAGGCGGATCTCTGTGAGTTCGAGACCAGCCTGGTCTACAAGAGCTAGTTCCAGGACAGGCTCCAAAGCTACAGAGAAACCGTGTTTCCAAAAAAAAAAACCAAAAAAAAAAAAAAAAAAAAAAGAAGAAGAAGAAGAAGAAGAAAAAGCTTTCTTAAAAACCTGAGATGAAAAGTGCCATATAAGAGATCTGTGCCGTTCCTGGGACTTGCATCTGAGCACAGAAGTGTGTACACTTCCATGTTATCACTGCTATCTTTGCCACTGTACCTGTATAGTATAGTTTGAGGCCAGCCATTGTGATGTCTCCAGCAGTATTCTTTCTGCTTAGGATTACTGACTCTCTCTGTTCTTTTGAATTTTTAGATTTTCCCCCACATTCCATGAAGTGTATCATTGGAATTCTGGTGATGTTGCATTAAATCTGTAAATCACTTTTGGTAGTATCGCCATTTCCACAATATGAATTGTGCAAATCCATGCTCATGACGTAAAACTGTCTATTGGGAAGTGGACCAGTGAATTAGACAAAGCTTTCAAAAGAAGAAACACATATGCCCAATCAACATATTTAAAGTGTTCCATATCTTTGACTATCAGGAAAATTCAAACTTACTTGAAATTCCATCTTACCCCAGCTAGAACTGCTATCATATAAAAACAAGACAGCAAATGCTATAAAGACATAGGGAAAACAGAGGAAGCCCTGTTCACTGCTGGTGGGTGTGTAAACTGAGGCAGACAGTATAGAAATCACTGTGGTGATTTCTTTAAAACTGAAACTGAAAGTTCCATATAATAGCTGTACCACCCCTGGCTTACACCAATGGACTTTATATAGGACAACAGATACACTTGTGCATCCATGTTTCTCACAGGCCTCGTCACAATAGCCAGAAAATGAGCTCAGCCTCATAGCCATCAGCAGATGAATAAATAGATAATGGAAATATGGAGCATATACATAGTGAAATTTTATTCACTGTAAAATAAATTTAAATGGTAAAATTTTCAGGAGATGGTATAGATCTGGAAAATATAACATCAAGTAAGATGACTCCAATTTCAGAAGACAACATCACATATTCTCTCTTATATGCAAATCTACCTTATAGTGCAGACGTTTGTGTATGTAATTGGGTATGAATGTTGATAAAGCATAAAGGGAGAGCAAAAGAGAGTACAAATAAGTTCTCAGATTTGGTGGGAAGAGATCAAATGGCACATGTGATAGGAAAGCAGAAGGGAGGGTGGAGGTCCCACGGGAAGGAGAGAATACATGAGGAGAATCTACTAACATACATGGTATCTGAAAATGCCGTTGTGATACCTAGGATCTTACATAGTGATTTTATAAAATGAATAATAAAAGAAAATCATAAATGAGGTAGCTTATAAATAATAGAGTCTTTTCCTGCTCGAAACTCTGAAGGTCAGGAAATCCAAGATTAATAAACAGAGTCAGAGACTGGTGAAAGCCCACTTCCTGGTTCAGGGATGATGTCTTCATCTTGTGATGGGGAAGGGTCAGAGGAGGTCTCTGAGTCCTCTGCCAAAGGGCGCTGAGGCACAATTCCTGCCTTCATGACCCAATCAATTACTAAAGAGTCCCCCTCCTAAGACCTTCTCATTCAAGACTGAAATTCAACAAGTGGATCAAGAGCTGACCCAGACATTCAGTGTGTAGGGGGAGATGTCTCATCTATTTGCTCCAAGATGGAGACAAAGGACAAGGTTGGTGATGTTAACAAGTCTCTATTTGATGCTAAGGTGTCACACAGGTAGACACTCCCTCAGTCTACACAAACCTCTTCATCCCAGAGCCATAGCTGGAATCCTGGTCTCTTGGTTGCCCAACCTAGTACCATTTCCTTAACATCTGTCCAACAAGTGATTCTTCTCCATCTTATGCCAACCCCTGAAAATACTTAGCAGTTACAGTGAATCGAGTTCCGGATCATATATTTCAGGAAGTTTCTGGGCCGTATGTTCCCTCTGTGCCTTACTCTCTCAGTTTGTCTGAGAGGAATAAAAATGTCAGTAGAAAATACCCATGTGCCCTGGCAACCTCTGTGTACAGTAAAAGGATGAAGCGCAACCAGAATGGAATATCCCAAAGAGCAATCAAGCCAAGGGTTTGTTGTTCAATCTTTTCTTCTCATACTAACTCTTTCCAAGCCAGCTGCGGCCACGCAGGCTGGGAAGGGCAGCTGTGTTGTGGTGGTTGTCATCTGGATGATGAGGTGAGTAATTTCTCAGTACCACATGAAATACCAAGGTCAGAGTGGTCGGTTGGAGCATAATATGGCAAGCGAGAGTGAGTCACAGGATGGATGAGTGTGCTCCTGTGTTGGCTCTTCCCTGCGATTGTGCATAGGAGCGCCCGGCCTGATTGCTCTTTCTGGAGGAGGAGAGGCTTCAGAAGCTTGTTTTTTCTACAAAACCACCAGTATTAGTTTTTCTCCCCTACAGGTACTTTCTTTTTCTTTCTTTCTTTCTTTCTTTCTTTCTTTCTTTCTTTTTTCTTTTCTTTTTTTTTTTTTTTTTTTTTTTTTTTGTAAAAATGTGAACACTCTAAGATGAAGAAATCTATTTCTATTTCTGGGCAGAGTTTTCAGTTTCTTTTTTTCCTTTCTAGGATGAGAGACCCATGTCCCTGTTCCTAAAAAGTATTTGAATGAAAAAATAAAATAAAATAGTGATACTATGGGTTGGAAGAGAGAAAGCGACAGAGAGAGGTTCTGTCCAAGAATTCTTTTTCCCCATCCTTTAGGTGGCACTAATACATGACCTCTCACATTGACCAACTGAAATAAAATACAAACCACAAGTACAATTGTGGCTTTTCAGAAGCCACATTAAAAGTGACTATTTGGGTAAAATGAATTTTTAGAATAGATACAAGGCAGTATATCCAAAATATTATGTCAATATGTTTCAATATGAAATTATTGGCAAGTTATTTTGCAGGAATGTTTTTGTATCTCATGTTGTGCCCAAGGTGCACTCCAATGTATATCACTTGCCTTGCTGTATTTCATGGCTTTCATTTTAGACAGCAGTTTATAGAATAAAAGCAGATTCATTAGTGGCTTTACAAGTCACTGATTGTCTGCCCTCTAACTTTATTTTTAGCTTCTTACATCCTATGTCATCATTGCAGCCCTACCAGCTAATTCTTGAGTATAGGACTTTCATTTTCCTATGTGTACAGTGGTCTTTGCCTCCTTTCACTTTTACCCCGTTTCAAAGTAAGTCTTTTATGAATTATGTGGAAAGGGTTATAGTAGATTTTGCTTTGGGTTTAAACCCAACTTGACTTTTAGATGAGCAGGGTTTTTTTTTTTTTTTTGTGTGTGTGTGTGTGTGCTTTGTTTTCTTTTATTTGTGTGTATGTCGAGGGGTGGTTTTTGTTTTTGTCTTTTCAAGACAGGGTTTCTCTGCAGCTTTGGAGTCTGTCCTGGAACTAGCTCTTGTAGACCAGGCTGGCCTTAAACTTACAGAGATCTGCCCATCTCTGCCTCCCAAGTACTGGGATTAAAGGCGTGCGCCACCACTGCCTGGCTGATAATTAGGTAATCTTAAAAAAGCAATTTGGTTTCTTTATACTCAACGATACCTCTGAATGGCAAAACAAATTAAAAATAATGAAAACATATACAGTATCATGGTTCTTGGCACATAATGTTTCGAATTCTCCCCTCTCCCTGTTGCTTTCCTAGACTCTTTATGAATAGCAGATACAGTGTCATCTGCCAGCAGTACCCTGGGGGCACGCTTCCGTGGTTTCTTCGGTGATTTAAGCAAACATCTTGTTCTTATGCTGTGATTTCTTGACCTTTTATCTTAAAGCCACACTTGCTAGCTTTTGCCTATTACTTACTTCTTAGTTGCCATTATCACCCACATCTCTTCTTGCCTACTGCCAAAAGCTATCAGCAAAACACGCAGCCACTGGTTCCTGGAAGTGCACGATCCTGGTACCAAGTGAGCGGCACTGGGGCCCTTCCGCTTGGGGGCGGAGAACTGACATGTTACTCCTGTGCCCAACTCGGGGTGACAACGCAGCAGCTTTGTCCCCCGCTGCAACAGTTTCCTAGGCAACACATACACACTGCCAAAGAAAGCAATTGAAGGAAGAAAAGGGAAAATCTGCTTCATTTCCAGTTTGTGGTACTTTTGAAGTGTTAAAAATCCTGAAGATAAATGAACAGCTGAGTGTATGTTTTATTACTTCATGTCATGTTGATTGTGGCCACTGTCATAACTCTAATAGAATTATGAGTGAGTTATTAGCAACGGTCTTATGTGAAAGAAACTGGTTGTTTCTAGTGGGGTAAAACTGACAAGTCGTTGAAAAACAGTTTTTCCTGTCATTCTGGAGACTGAATGCTATTTTGAGGTATATTGGAGTTTTATAAACAGTGTTTTAAATTTCCTATCCTAATTGCATGTTATTAATAAATAAATATAAAACTTGCTAAGTCACTCTGCTTGTTCTAGTAGCTTCCATATAAATTCATTGGGTTTTTTTTCTATAATTAGAATCAAGTCCCATACCCAAAATGAGAACTTAGCTCTGTAGTTCTGTAACACTGCCATGTTTCTACGTTTACCAATAAGTAGGACTTCCACTATCTTATTAAATAGACTAGAAATAGTAGATGGCTTTGATCCCTTTCTCAAGTCAGAAGTCTCCCACGTCCCTCCATAATTAGGATATTCCCTATAGTCTGTAGAGATATTCTTCTCCTCTGGTTTACTGGAGGCTGTTCCTAGAGACCCAGTATTCCCTGTTACTCTGTGTGTTTATTTCACAGGGTGTACTGTGAGGTCAGCAGGTTATGTGTGCAGGCATCTTCCTCTACGACTCAACACTTTATTTTAGAAGACAGGCTCCCTCAGCGAGCCGGAAGCTCACTTATCTAGCTAGACTGGCCAGTGAAGAAGCCCCTGAGATTCTCTGCATTTGCCTCCTCAGCACTGCCCAGCTTTTTAGTATAGGTTATAGAGGCTCTTGTCTGTGTGTTCGTATACCAAGCACCCTATCAACTGAGCCGGCAACATACTACTTCCTGTTTCAATGATTTTGACATTAAAGATTTGAAGATTCACCTAAAATTCCAATTTATGGCTCCTGGTTGTAAATAATTGAACAATACAATGAGACATGGCTGCTTTGCCAAGTAGCTATTGCTTTCATTCAAGGGTGCTGAAGAGAACCACACTCACCAAGTGCCGCATCTGCCTCCTTTCCTGTTATTTACACCCTGCTTGCTTCATTTATTTATATTTCCTTCCTGGCTTCTAGAGAACTTGGTTTTGCTTCCATCGGCACTGTGATAGAGCCCTTGACCCCTACAGGTGGAGAAGCTTCTGTCAGGAATGCTCGCCTGCACAACTCACTAATAAATAAGTCATTTGCGGCTGTACCGGCATCACGACATTGCTGAGCACAAGCAGCCAATCGTATTGCTTACCTGGTTCCAGGATGTCTCATTAGGAGAGAGGCTCTTTTTGTTCAGACTCAGCCTTCAGGCCAAAGACACACATTCTTCTGCTCCACAAGAAATAAGAAGTAGGAGAATGACTAGGGCTGGTAGGTGTCTAATGTTGTCTTTGTGGTTTTCTAAAGATGGAAAATGATTGCTTTGAAGCAGCAGGGACCCTAGGCCAGTAGCACTAAGCTATTTTTTCATCTTTGGGTTTTTGTTCAAGCCATTGTTCTACATTCTTATGTCACCAGTTTCATGAATTGTGCACGACACTGATCAGAAATGGCTTAGAGATTGGTCTCATGATAGAGACCTACAGTTTCCCCCAGAACGCTGTCCCACGACTAAGCAGAAGAAGAGGTCTGTAACCAAACTAATTGACTCCTTCAGTTAGTTTTTGGAGACCCACCCTCATAGTCCCAATGATGTCTTGTTCTTAAGTTGTAACTAATGGAAGAGGAAGGTGTTATCTATTTACACAAAACCACCAGCCTTGACACACATACCAAAGGGATTAATGAAAACTGGCATGTAGCTTTTCCTCATTAAGTTTAGGGTTGCCAGCTAAGAAGCATAGCTGGGAAGAGCACAATGATGGGTCTAATACAGGGACTTGAGTCTGGGTGCTGCTCTTTATGACTTTCATGCCCAGGATAATCTATTTAAAATTTTAACTCAATGTTTACATCCATCCATTAGATATTACTAGTACTTCATTCAACATAAATATAAATGAATATTCAGTGGCATGAAAAAAACACAATTAATTTTCATGGACCAGAGAACCTTCTAGGTTAGCATATCAGCATACTTTTGACTTATAAACCAAATGAATGTACTGTCTTGTTTCTGAAGTCTTGATCTCATATCTTAACTCTGGAGCACAAGACACTTTCTTAAAACACTTATTTTCTCTTCTTCCTTATCTATCAGATGGGGGAAATGACAGCATGCCATTATAGTATCTGACACAACATCCCAATGACAATAACAGTAAAAAAATAAAAAGCAAGTATTTATCACATCCTTTCTATTAATGGATTATATTTTACACAAATTTAACTTGAATAGGTTTATTATCTCTTTATATATTAATTTATTTAAACCACACAGTCACCATTTATATTCTCATGTTATAGATGAAGGAATTAAGGCATAAGATCAAAACCCTTCAGAGCCTACAGTTGTTGCAGTTACCATTAATAAATTGAATATCTTTCTGATTTACTATAATTAGATTTAAGTAATTCATTTTAAGTTCCTTCTAATTCTTTTGTACTCAGACACCTCCTCCGGCTCTCTGTTGGTGGACATTTGCTGCTTCTCATGAGGTGTATGTGAAATGGAAGTCTGGAAACCATTCACATTTCGCACAAGACATTGTCTGCCTCTTTGCGTTAGCTCCGAAATGAATTTCATAGCCTTTTGTTCGCTTGACAGGTGTATATGAGCAGCAGAGAGAAGGAGGCTCTTGGGCTGACTCTAGAGACTCCGGATAAAATTTTTGGAGTGTGCGCTGATGGGCAGAGGGGCATGTTACTGAAGCTGAAGCAAGTGAATATTGTCAACCTGTTCAATCTAATCAATTTGTGTGCAGACACTACCTGGGAAGAAATGCCCAAGTGACAGCACACTGGGCTGAAATTTTTGACCGAGACTGACATCCACGGTGGAGGCATTGTTTGATCCTCAGAGACACTGCTGCTCTACTCTCTGGCTCATTTTCTCCTCTGGCAGGTCTGTGGTCAGACACTGTCTTGTCAGTGAGACCTGCCTTCTGCAGGTTATTACTGAGGGCTTTCTCTACCCATGCCCAACATCATAGTCCCTCTCTTTGCCTGCCATAGCCATTTTCCTCCACCGAGCTTTCTCCAGCCTGCTGATTGCACGTTTCTGTTATTGACTATTTAATTCCTCTACCAGAATGGAACGTCCTTGCACTGGCTTGATAAGGGTTTATTGCTAAATATTCAAACATTTGGTAAGCCGTTAGGTTAGGCCAAGTGGAATATTTACACCACAGGAACGTCATATTCCAAAAATAAATCCATCTTTTTTTTCCCAAAGAGATGGCTTACAATTAAATTTCCCATTTAATGGAGCATCATGGGAAAATAGATTTTGGTTTCATTTACTGTTCTATAGAAAGGTGACTTTTACGCCGTAGTTTGCAGGTTTGTGTTGGAATTGTAAATGAGTGTGTAAGGAAATAATTGAGTGAGTGGCAAGCAGGAGTCACTTAGTACACTCACACGAGGATAAACTCATTGGCTCTACTTTTCTGGTGCATTGACTGAGTGACTCACCGCTGGGGTGGAAGATCTTGATAAATGAGCTTCACCAGGCCCTCGCGGGAGATGGCTCATGGGAATTAGAGATCAAGACTGGAGGCTGGAGTTTCCTAGCTGCCTCTTCTAATCATTGGCTTGAGCCAGCGGTGCTTGAAAAAGGAGCCAAACTATGGTACACAGAAGTCTTGAGAGAAAATATATACTGTATATGATGGGGGGTAAATGTTTTGGCTTGAGTTCACTTTCAATTCACAATTTCAGACTTGTATTAATAAGTCGCCTTAAACAAGTGTGACGCCTAACTTTTTAACCCTGATTTTCCATAATTACACGCCGTGAAATTTGCCATATAATATTGGTGATTGCTAAGAACTAAATAACCTGGTTCATGAAATCCTTGCTAGAGGAAAATTAGCTTTCAGAAGTAAAGCATAGGCCAGAGTTAGGCATACATAAAATATGATCAAGCTTGTACTTTGGTTATTTTTCAACTTTCTTTCCTCAGAAATTCCTCACTGGCTTCTCCGATGCTTTTTGGTGTGCCAGCCCTGTTTCCAAATGAGTCTTTTTCCTATGTGTCAACCCTGATTTCTCATTTAATCAAATGTCTGCTGGGTGGACCTACATTCTATGCAGTGTTGTTTTTACCCGGTTGAAAAGATCCAATCAGAAAAGATGTCTTTTTGTTCAATATGTTTAAGGAAATTAGAACCATCTGACCATACCTGGCACAAAATCTCTCCCCCCCCCAAAAAAAAAATAAAATCTTATACTGCTCAACTTAGATCCGTTAGCTATGCAGTAAATGGTCACCAATAAAGATTTACTAGCAGAAGCCAGTGGCTTTAGTTTGAGTGTCCTCTATCCTGTGTCCCTGTAAAATGAGAGATCCCTGAATAACATTAGAATCTTGTGAGGAAGGATAGAGAGAGGCCAAATAGGCTAGAAACAACTAAATACAACAGGGTTTGTATCCTAAGTCCCCGGATGTGGATACTAGCACACAAGATGTTTGTTCTCGCTGGGCAGTGGTGGCACGCACCTTTAATCCCAGCACTTGGAAGCAGAGGGAGGTGAATCTCAGTCAGTTCAAGGCCAGCCTGGTCTACAGAATGAGTTCCAGGACAGCCCAGGCTATGATGTACAGAGAAATCCTGTCTCAAAAAACAAACAAACAAAATAAAACAAACAAAAAACAATGTTCATTCTCTTGACCTATCAAGTAAAATGAGAAAGAGAATAATGAAGAGGAAGTATGGAGGCAGCAAACTCTTGGATCATATTCTGCTATGTACCGAGCACTGTTTAAGGACTGTATATAGCAATGGAAATTGATGGATTTGTTTTTATAAAAAATCCAAGAAGTAGGTGCTTTGTTATAGTAAAGAAAATAGAGACACACAGAGGGCCAATACTTTGCACAAAAAAAAAAAAATTGAAGCTCCTGGAAGTGGAATTTGTGAAGGAGACCCCCACAGCAGTTCCTTATCAGACCCTAGATTAGGCAGGCACAAAGCACACCCAAACACCCGTTTTCACACAGAGGGAGAGATTCTTTCTTACACAAGGAGAAAGGTTAAAGTGACTGCTCTCTGACTCAGGTAGGAAACAGCAGCCAATGACCTTGCAGGCATATTTTTATTTTATTTTATTTGATTTTTCGAGACAGGGTTTCTCCGTAGCTTTTTTAGTTCCTGTCCTGGAACTAGCTCTTCTAGACCAGGCTGGGGGATTAAAGGTGTGTGCCACCACCGCCTGGCTGCAGGCATAATTTTTAAAGGGAAAAAAAAAAGAGGCAGTCTGTTGCGGTGGTGTATTTTGATTGGGCATCTTAATTAGATGAGCCAAAGGGGGCTTTTGATTGATTTGTCTTGGTAGTCAGCCAGGAGGAAGAAGTGGCTAGCTTTAGAAATGCACTCTAATGGTTTTTTTAGCAAGGTAGAGGGGAGGGGGGATAGGGAGTGGGGGGAGAAGGGCAAGGCCTACCAGAGCCACAGTGGCCAGAGTCCCTCCAATTTGTATCCAGGAGATCCCATAGCCCTGGAGTACACGACCTTAAGAGCTCTAAATTGATTGACCTATGTGGCATCAAACCTTTTAGCTCAGCTGTGAGATGGACCACTGGCCTGCCGAGATATCTCTTCTTTCTGGTGGGGGCTGATCTCTTACTTATTAGACCTCCCAGATCATCAGCTTATGTGGACTTGATTTGGCCAACAGACTTTCTCAGAACTGATGAAATTCGATTGGCAACTCTGTTGGACTGACCATAACCACAAGTCTGTAACATCCTGGGTTTTCCTGAACAATTGCTGATGCGACTTAGTGATTATCTCTGCCCGTAATCATGGTCCTGAGGTGAGGACAGAAAGGGCAGCATGGGTCGGGAGTGAATGGCTCGTAAATGAAAAACATTGACAAAGAGGAAGGACACCGCCTGGAAGAGAGCTTCATTCCGTTTGATCAGGACATCAATATAACCACTAAATGAATTTTCTTTGAATGTATTTTCATTTTGGTTTTATCGTATTTCTTCAAAGAGTAGAGGAAGGCTTGAGAAACCACTTCAGTGGAGCATCGAAAATCGTGGCAGAGCCCAGCTCACAGAGCAATCCGAATTTAGAATCTAGTCTTCTTCGAGCTTTCATTTGGCCAGTTAAGTATATAAGGACCTACTTGGTTTAAAAAAGGAGAAGTACTTGAAACTTTTATTTTCTAGAATTCTAAACAAAATCATACCCAAAGTGGTACAGAAATTCATTAGCGTGCATTTGGCCTAGCAGACTTAGCTTCAAGGGGTATGGACTTAGTGCTGGCATGATGGCGTATACCTGTAATTCCAAACTTAGGTGCATAAGAAAAGAGGATGACAAGCCACTCTCTGGACTGTACAAGGAAATCTCTCAGTAAGTGGGGAGGAGGGTGAGAAACACGCCCCTTCTTCAGCTCTCATTCTCTCACCAGCTATGGCATTTCTAGGATGCGGTGTGCTGCCGGTGTACTGCTTTTTAGAGAACCACATTTTGAATTGGAGCATTATTAAAAGTTATTCCATCTCTTAAGTCTTACTGATAAATCCTAGCCCATCCTCTTGTTCGGTATTGAATAACCAACTGGCGTGTTCTTCCGTGAGGAAGACCATGTACCCAGTTTTAAGATGTAAGTAGGTGATCTTTTCAGTTCCTCTGTATGTGTGAGTGATGTGTACACACAACGTGGCATTTCATTCCTGGGTTGTACCGGGTGGCTTCTTAGCCTCTGAAGGTCAGGTTAAGAGAAGCCAGGTGTGAGTCTTAAACTTCAGTTGTCCTAGGGATTGATTCCAAGAGAGGACCCTCACTCCGTTTAGAACTTCTAAATCCAAGCCAGTGTGGGAGAAATTGGCCTCGCACACAGCAGCCTTCCAGCAAGGCCTCACTCTAGGTTTGCCATCGGGTTTTCACTGGAGAACTTAAATTCAGGAAGGTGCTTCCTCTCGTCTACTTAGTCCTTTTGTAGTTGCTACATCCTAAGGTGAGTGGATCACAAAACAAGCATGCAAACCAGGGAGAGCCCTGGGAGCTGCTGCCTTCTTCATGGGTTCCCGTTCACACATGCCCTCTCCTGCTCTACATCCGCTGTCTTAAAAGAGCATCTGCAGATACACCTAGACTCTGAGTGAGTATGGTTTTCTCCCAAAAAACCCACTGAAGACAGTCTAAGTGAAAAGCGTGTTCAACCTACCTGTCTGTCCATTATCATTTGTGTTCTCCATCACCTCTGGTGACTGACGGGAGATGCTTCCCAGCATCGCTGTGGCATTCCAGTCCACATATCACTACTGTAGGAAAAGACTGAAATTCAAAGTTCTAGTCATAGTTTATACTAGTCCAATGTTATTTTGCATAATCACAATGCAAAAAAATATATAACTTGGACCATTTTAACTGTTGAAAATTGAGAAATTGTCTGTATATGAAAGAAATGGCCCTGGAATTTAATGACTTCAGAAATCTTTAGCTTTGATGGTAGAAAAGGGCATAAATTGGTTTTCTGAGTGGTTTTAAATCAGAGTAAAATGGAATGTCCATGGATGATAACAAAAAAGTTAAATTTATTACACAGACGTATCAATGCCCTGTGTTCTTGAAAATGATATGTTATGGGTTGTAAGCAAATTGGAGATCATTTTCCAGGAGAATGCTTCAAGCTTCATTATTCAGATGCTTTAGGTCCCCAGATCCTATGGTGAACTGAACACAGCAAAATATCAGTGCAGTCGTTTCATTGTAGGAGAAAGCCTCTTTCCCACTTGTGAGAATCAATTAAAGACCTCACAAGTTAACATGAGCAAGACTGTCCTAACCACTTAGCCCTTATCAAGGCTTTCCATAGACGGATCAAGGAATCCATTTACAAGCTTAGAGAGTCTAAGAAGCCCTGAGATGAGCATATAGTGAGTGGGGGACCCAGACAGCCAATGGTACAATTTCACCCTGGGCATGGAAACCTGAGGATCCAAAGAACTGGCAGACAAGGTCCTGACCAAAACTGATGGAAATTGGACCCAAGCAGAGTTGAGACTTCTGTCATGGCTTGCTTGCATTCTTATAGGGTACATAGCCTTTCTTAATGCTCATGGTTCACAAAACACCTGACAGGAAACTTGGAAGAATGATTTATTGAGCTTATGTTTTAGGGAGATTTAGTCCACCATGGCGGGGAAGGTAAGACAAAATGGTCCTGTTCATGGTGGCAAGAATTTGGGGCAGCATCTCCTCGCATCCTGGCAGGTCAGGAAGCAGAGAGACGAGAACAGAAGCAGGTGCCAGCTTCAGGACCGACCTCCCAGCAATGCCTTTCTGCAAAGTCTACAGAGCTAATCCCCAGCCCCAAGCATTCCACAACCTCCATAAACTGTGCCAGCATCTAGAGACCAAGTGTGCAAGTGCATGAGCCCGAAAAGACCATTTCACATTCAAACCTTGACATGTCATATGAAGGAACTATAGAAAGATCTAGAAGAAAGCATCAAGTGCTTTTTCCATGGATAAAGCTTGGTTGACTTTTTTTGCAATTCTCATGCCATCCCTGTTGTTTTTCTTTTTTTTTATTTTTTGTTTGTATTTTCCTGAATTTTCTTGAAGGATTTATTCATTTCCTCCCTAAGATCTTTAATCATCTTCATAAAGTTGACTTTAAGGTCTTTTTCTTGTGTTTCTATTGTGTTGTAATACTTAGAACTTGCTGTAGTAGAATAGTTGAGCTCTGGTGGTGACATATTTCCTGGGCTGCTATTTCTTGTGTTTTTATGCTGACTTCTAGACATTTGAGTTTGGGTTAATTAAAAGTCTAGGTATTGATTCCTGAGTTTGTCTTTGTTGAATTTGTCTTTTTGGATGGGTGTTTTTCTTGATTTAACCTTCAACCCCATGATAATAGCAGAGTATGGACTATTAATATGATTTTACAGTAGGCCCACAATAATGTTTTTATTACCTCAATGGTTTTGCAGATGAAACACCTAGAGATGAGAGCAGTGCACTGACTGGTTTCACATCTCCCATTGTGCTAATAAACAGCTGAGCAACAATTTGAACTCCCTGTAGGACCAGATTCATGAGTGGGAAACCTGTGTTGATACAAAGAACCTGTGATTGGAAGGGCTTTTTCTTCATTTAATGTTACATGCCCTCTCGAAATTGTGTGTATGTTGGTGGTGGTGAGGATGGAGATGATGACAGTGATGATGTATGTGTGTGTCATGCATGAATGTGAATGAGTGAGTTGACATATATGTGGAGGCCATTGGGTGTTTTTCCAACAGCCTGCCTCACTACCTTCTTTCCTTGAGACAGGCTTTTTCACCGAACCAGAAGTTCATCCTTTGGGCTTGGCTGGCTTACCGGGGAATTCTTGGAATTCCTTTTCTCTGCCCCTAACACTGGAGGGTTATAAACATGTGCATCTATGTTTGGCTTTTTATGTGGGTGCCCAGAGATTCAAACTTAGATCCTCAGGCTATGCAGAAAGGACTTTTACCCCCTGAAACATCCACCCAGTCCTTTCCCGAAATGCTTTGTTATTTTCTTAAATAAGTTGCCCTCCAGTTTCATTTATTTCGTTTTACTTTGATACTTGATGTTGATCCCAGAATCTCGTGCATGTTAGGCAAAGACTCTACCATCAGCCATTATCCCCTGCCCCTGCAGTTTCATGCTAGGAGCTACAAATTGTATGCCTGGACAAGTCTCTCTCACTATAAATCTTCCACTCTGTAATATTTCTTCCACAAGATGTGGTTTCCCTTGCCAAAATAAGCCACCCCACCAGGAACAGCCACTACCTGTTCATTTCCAACCCAATGATACACTCTTGCTAAGGTCTGCTTATCCCACATGGGTGGGTTTGATACCTGTATTGATTCTAGATTGCCACTTTCATATGGAAAATGTGTGGGGAGCCCGCCTGCTTCTAGATTCCTGCCTGGTGAGAAAGCATACAAGAACCAAGACCTTCTTAAGAAGTTTACTAGTCCACTTTGATTTTTCGTTTCTTCTAATCATATTCAATTGTATTTTCATTTCTGTGTGGAGAGGCATTTTAGTTTGCCACAATGTTCTGATTTGTTTCATTCTCTTAACCTATCTAAAATGCATTGGTTGTCTAAAAGTGATAGCTACTATTGAGGTATTTATTATTAATAATGAGCATTCATTTAGTTCTCAGCACTTGTTTGAAATCGTTTTTCTACTAAATCAGTTTTCTTTTCTATCTGAATTAAGCATGCCGACTTTGAAGTCAAGGGAAATAACAGGCAAAAGTACACACGCTTTTCTTGGTCCTTTGTTTATTTTAAAGTGTTCAATGTTTGATTTTGTAAGAGATGAAGAAATGATGAGTAGTTTTGAAACCCACTGAACCCTAAAATCATGTTTTTGCTTCATGTCATATATAAGACAGATTCTATCTAAGTGTTTCAAATTGCAATAGCTTCTGTCCATTCATAGGGCATAGCCAGTTGTTTTATAATTTTCTCTATGACCATCACATATTGTCATGGTTTAAGGACTCTTAGAATCATCTAATAAGTCATATGTGCTTCGTGAGTAATGACATGGATGCCAGAGTGGCGTATGGGACTTTTTCAGAGCATACAGCGGAGGAACACGGAGACAGGTACACAAGACAGCACGCAAATCCCCAGCATTGAGGTTTACTATGCTTTTATTAAGCCGGCAAATCTTTTGATGCCTAAACCCACTAAGATTTCTTCTTTAATTTTCTGTTCATAATAAATATTTATATAGCCTTGAGACTGAAGTTGAAGTTTAGCCTTCCAGGGCCCCATGAATATGAAAATCAGAAATCTGGAGGGAAATGCTAGCTTTTCAGGGAAAGGGCAATGGTGTTTTCCAATGTTCAATGTCATGTCTAGGGAAAAAATTGCTTTTCCAATTAATTCCCCTAACGAACTGCAATGCTACTAGATTGTTTTGGTAATTTCTGGCTGCGTGATATATTTTATAAAACAGATTGTCCAACAAAAGGTGTCAGTAAGTGCACATCCAATTAAGTGTATGGTGGAAATTGTGTAGTTGAGTCTGCCTCTTAGTAAAGAGCCCCAGGAAGGGCTCTGCTGAGAGGAGCAAGTTGCTCACCACAGTGCTTTGGGTTTGGTTGCTGTAGGAAACACTGAGTTACATTCGCCATAAAGGCAAATTGTGAATTCTTTGCCATTGAAAATGAATATAGCAAGGATCTTAGACATGTGAGAATTGATTCCAAATTACAATATTATTAGCATCAAAATATTTTTTTTAATTTTAAAACTGTCTGCCTAGGGTGTACTCTGGGGATGTGGAATAGTTGTACTGACCAGACAGCATGACTTGTAATTGCCAATTATGAGACTTTTGCAGGATAACCTGCCTGTGATATGGTTGGGAAGAGTTCTGGTTACCTATTGTTTCAAGAAAGACCTATGGCAGAGCATCTTTTCTAGAAATCTATTTTTGCTTTCTTCATGGCCAACTTGTCTAACAGTTCAATTCCAGTACACCAACACTGTTTAATCTTATGATCTTATGCAAAGGTGTGATTCTATTCATTGAGGGATGAATTTTCTGTCCCTTTCCTGTGCCCTACCTAATAGAGTCAGACGTAAAGGAAAGAGGCCCATAGTCATGGAACATAGAAACATGATCCCATGGCTAATCACCTTTTGTTCTCCTCCAGGGTACCATCACAGCACTAAATCCTATCTCTACTGGTTATTCCTAACACGTTCACCATCACTGTGGTTCTCCAGCTCTTAACAGTTAGCCAGAGCAGGCAAAAGTTCTAGATTTGAACTTTCATTTTCGCTCTCAGGCAAGTTAACCCCTCTCTGAGTCTCAATATCTGCTCTAAAGTTGAAATGATAACAGAATTATTAATGAATTGTTGGCCATGTATGTAGAGTTAGAAATACTAGAGTAACTCATAAATTTTCTCCATCCTGTGGATAGATTGTTAGATGATACATGGAATGATATGGATATAAGAAAATCTCAGAGCAAAGACTCATCACTTTCAATGGCTTTTCTGATGGCACTCCAGTCTGACCACTGTATCCTAGTTTAGATGGACAGGAAGGATAAGCAACAGGTTGCCTTGACACTGCCAGATCTTTAGAATTCCAGCATCTGCAGGGAAGTGTTCTGTGAATTATTTATTCTCTAAATAATTGAGTCCACCTGCTGCACTCAGAATATGGCAGAACTTTATTTCTTCCTAATTCCTGGATTTGAGCCCAGAACAAATGTGTCTGGTAAGTGGAGATGCTTTCAGGCAAGATATTCAGAAGAAAGAACCATATTAATACAGGCCAAAGCACCACACACACACACACACACACACACACACACACACACACATTGGTTGCTAGGACAACATTCAAAACACAAATGCAGAACACATTCTAATGTAAAACTCTGTAGGAATTCCAACAATTGGGAATTCCAGGAAACCATTTACCATGTTCTGATATCTGAGGGGGCTTGGCGGGATCACAGAAAGAGGCTCTTGGCAGAGACTGTACAGAGTCTAGAGTCTCTTTCAGAGGCTGTACTCTGGCCTTTGTTTCACAGACTGACTCACAATCCAGAAACTACAAGCTGCCTAAGTACAGTGATACATACATTCAAGACATGCATAATACAATCCCATAAGAATGCTAAAATTTGTTTCAAGATGGCAGTAAAAGTGTTTATATACATTTCAACTTTGGGTTTTAAAATTATCACCAGTTTGGCAGTCTCTTCATGAAGGAGAACTTTGAAGAAACTCTGGTATTGGCTTTCTAGTAAGATGAAGGCTACACATATTAATGAAGACAAATAAATCCCCTTGGAGAAGTATGTGACACTCATTAATGACTCTCTTCCATTCATCATCATGCTAGTGGGATGGTGTTTAAGTTCTTGAGATGAGGGAAGGCCTCTTCCTTGTAACACAAGAAACCAAACAAGGAACAGGAGAGCTCACCTGTATTTGGAGGTTAGCATCTTTTAGGAACTAAGCTATCGACTTGGATAATTTTGCTCTGTGTTGTCTACTAACAATATCTACAGCAATTTATATTGTTGATAACTACTGGACAGAAGCCAAGGAACCTGTTAAATGTAGCAAAAAATGATTCACACCCATGTGACCATGGTATTGTTGAGAAGTCCTGCACAAAAGTGATTTAGGTGTGATTTTGTCTTCAGAAAAAAACATGGCATGTAAATTGTAGCATTACCCCATTTTACAGAAGCACTGATGGTAGCAATGAGAGGTCAAGCAGTTATTCAAGATCCCAGAAGTTCTGAGGGATCTAAGTTTGGGTTAATCTTGAAGTAGGTCTTCTAAAGGCAGAGTCAGGAGAGAATCCTTTCTCTTATAGCACATAGTGCTATCTCCTCAATTAATTATTATGTTGGTGGCCTCAAAATCTTGCTATTTACAGGATGATTTCAGCTTTTTAAAGGAAGAAAAAAAATTAAGCAGTTTGTTGCTTGGGCTCTATGTGGTCATTTGAATGGCTTACTCGGGAATTCTGTGGAAAAATTTACCAACAAGGAAGGGCCACTCTCTCAGACCTCTTGGAAGCCCCTCCTTGTGGTTGTATCTGTTTGTTTTAAGTCCCTGCTTGCATTCTTTCAGGAGAGATTGATAGCTCAGTCTTTTCAGGAGAGATAGCCACATGTCCCTTTACCTTTGAGGCTTATGCACATGATCACTGGAAGTGTTATCATTGTGTGTGTGTGTGTGTGTGTGTGTGTGTGTGTGTGTGGTGTTAGAGAGGATTTTTATCTTTCCCTGACTTAGGTGCTATACTGAAGGCAAAGAAATGATTGGGGCTCACCAGAGCTAACAGGGCAGACATTTGCTCCACCGTTTTTCCCTGCCAGTCAAAAAGAAATAAGGGGTAATAGAAACTCATCATTTGCTATTTGCGAAACTGTTTACTTTGCCTGGATATTTTTGGTCTCTTGTTGACATGAGCACTGACTGCTCCTTTGCCATAGTGGATAATTTATTTTATATGAGGTGGTGTTTTCAACATGTTTTGAACTCATGCCGAACTCTGTCTGGATAAAAATAAATGCTCTCATTTTCTCCAGTGGGTGTTTTCCTTTGCCCAGGAAAGTTATGATTGCTTTGATTTTGTTCCCAACTCTACGAACTTCTGGTAAATATTTGAAAGAAAAATAAGCAATAGCATTAAACAAACAAAAACCTACCCCCTCAAAGAGAAAGTGAAATGTAACTTCTGCCCTTCTAAGTTGTATCCTGAGTTTACAATCAGTTCTTAGGTGCTATATTGGGATCTTATTGGTGGAATCCTGAAAAGGTTAGGATGGGTCAGTATTGGCATAAGGATGGTGAGGCCAGCTGGGCGGTGATTTCAGGGAGATTCCCAAAACCTGGTATACAAGATAATTTTATGTTCAGGTAAAAATTTAAAATTCAACATAAGAGATAGCCATGATAAATAAAAATACTAAAAAGCTAAATAGAAGCAGAAGTTACAGAGGTTATCCCTGGCCTAGTTAACTGATTTCAGTAAAACTTTATTGATAAGAACAGGCAGCTAACCAAGCAGCCATGTTTGAATGTTTTAAAACATATTTTTACCAAAATATCCCTTCTGTTTACTGAGATTTTTGTTTGTTTTTGCTTTCTTAACACCTTCCTAACTGTTGTGATTGAATGAACACCTCACTTAATTTTCCTTTTCCTGGCTCCTGTATATAGAGTTTGCTTGTATTTTAACTCAATAGTTCAGATTTCAAGCCTGGCAGAGATGTTTGGGGTCATCATGCTCAGACGTATTTGTTGGGATGCTTTGGGGTATCCCTTTTAAATGTCAAAAGATCTGCTTTTAACAACATGCAAATGAAAAGTCATGTGAAGTCATTGAGTCCTTAGAGCAATGCTACCTTCTCCTGCTGTGGCTCCAGGCCACTTCATTAAACAACCAAGCCCCCTTTCCTGCTGCCTAGAGGTCCCCAGCATGGCCTTTGGCTTGCTGGAGGTTACCTCCTCGTTCGGGTTTTCAAACTTTTTTTTTAATCTTACTTTACTGCTTTCTGGGGGCTAATTTTTGACCATCTTGGAAACAGGGAACAATCTCAGGAAATTGTTTTCTTTCTTGGTTTTAAATATTGATCGGTCTTAGGCAGAGGGAGTATAATTAAACTCACAGCAGTAATCGGGCCCTTTCATGAGAAGCCTTTCATCCTTTCACCTGACCTGCAACTGCCTTCCCTTGGCTCTTGGCGCTAAGTGGCAGGGAGCCATTTGGCTCCAGCAGCTGTACCTTGGCTGGACCTGCCATGAATCAGATGTCCTTTTCCTCCTCGAAGGCAGACTGTGTCTCTTACTGGGCTCACATCACAGTTCAATTTGCAACTAAGTGTTTGATTTCTGGGTCATTCCTTTTTTCTGTAGCTGATACATCCACCTGAATGATAGCCCCTGAGTGTGTAATTACTGAGCTGTTCAGAGCCACCCGCCTTCGCCTTGAACTTGATGTCTCGTTTGTCCATAGTGCACACCTTTAAAGTAAAATATTCACCCATAGATTGGGGAATAGGGGACTGTAAGAAGCCAGAGAGCGAAAGTATCAGGTTTCCTGCCGAACAGGGAGGCAATGGGTCACCTTGGCATAGATTCAGACTGTGAGGTCTAACTGGTTTACCTGTTGACCCCACAGAAATGTATATAATGGTTAACTGTGCACTTCAGCTTGACTGGACTGCAGGTGACAGGATAGTCGGTGCCTGTGAGAGTACTTAAGATGAAGTTAACATTTAAATCAATAAACTGAGTCTTTACTACCTAACAGAGTAGCCTCATCTGATCAACGCAGACATAAATCAGACAACTGACTGATCATCCTACCTGCTAGCCTTAGGACAGCAGGCTTTCTCCTCTTTCAGACTAGAGCTGAAACAGTAGACTTCCTTGGTTCTCCGGGTAGCAGCTACCAATGCAGCAGTTTCCATGCCTTTGGACTCTAACTGGAGCTACACCATCTGTGTTCCTGGGACCCCAGCAGACAAGCTACAGACATTAGGATGTGTAGGCATCTATAAATAATTTCTTACAATAAATATCTTTGTGTATTATTTAAAACTGCAAGTATATTACATATTCTATGTGAAAAGCATATTGGTTTTGTTTCTCCAAAGAATGCTGATTAATATAGAATACTATTTATCATTTGAAATTTCTCGCAGTTTCAGTAGCTTAACTTGTATGGCATTCAGCCGAGAAAGAAAAGAAGGAACAGTTGTAGCACCTGCAACAGGTAAAATTTATAGGTAATTTTGTCATTGGGAGTCTTTACAAGATCTGAGCCTCTTCATTTATGTGGGAGGTAATCTCTGCCTCGTGCGTCTTAGTATCAAGTGAAACCCCATTTCTTCATTTTTAAGTGAAAAAATCAAATACATTTTCATTACCATTCTCCATAGAAAGCAGAGAATATACTGTGATCTCCGTGTGTGAGAACAAAATAATCACATAGGAAATATATTCTTTTTTTTTCTTTATCTTTTCTTTAATATTTTTTATTGGAAAAAAAGAAAGAAATTTCAGCCTCCTCCCCACCTCCCATTTCCCTCCCACTCCTCCCTCTCCTCCTCCCCCCCCACTCCTCCCCCTCCCTCTCCAGCCTGAAGAGCAGTCAGGGTTCCCTGCCCTGTGGAAAGTCCAAAGTCCTCCCCCTCAATCCTGGTCTAGGAAGGTGAACATCCAAACTGGGTAAGCTCCCACAAAGCCACAGAACATGAAGCAGGATCGAAACCCGGTGCCATGGTCCCTTGGCTTCTCAGCAGCCCTCATTGTCCGCCAAATTTAGAGAGTCCGGTTTTATCCCATGCTTTTTCAGTCACAGTTCAGCTGGCTTTGGTGAGCTCCCAAAGAATCAGCCCCACTGTCTCCACGGGTGGGCGCACCCCTTGTGGTCCTGACTTCTTTGCTCATATTCTCTCTCCTTCTGCTCCTCATTGGGACATTGGGAGCTCAGTCCGGTGCTCCAACGTGGGTCTCTGTCTCTATCTCCATGCATAGCCAGATGAAGTTTCTATGGTGATATGCAAGATATTCATCAGTATGTCTATAGGATAGAGTCATTTCAGGTTCCCCTATCCTCAGCTGCCCCAGGAACTAACTGGGGACATCACCCTGGGCACCTGGGAGCCCCTCTAGATCCCGAAGTCTCTTGCCAACCCTAAGATGGCTCCCTTAATTAAGATGTGTGCTTCTCTGCTCCCCTACCCAACCTTCCTTTATCCCAATCATCCCGTTTCCCCAAGTTCCCCCACCTTCCCCTTCTCATTTCTCTCCCTTTCTCCCCTTACCCCCTCTCCCATCACACCCCCAAGATCCCAGTTTTTTGCTAGGCAATCTAGTCTACTTCCATAACCAGGAGGATAGCTATATGTTTTTCTTTGGGTTCACCTTCCTATTTAGTTTCTTTAGGATATCAAATTATAGACTCACTGACCTTTATTTATTTCTAGAAACCAATTATGAAAAAATATGGAACACTTCACGAATTTGCGTGTCATCCTTGCTTGAGGGGCCATGCTAATCTTCTCTGTATCGTTCCAATTTTAGTATATGTGCTGCGAAGCGAGCACAGGAAATATATTCTTTAAATCACTGCTTGACCCATTAGCTCTAGCTTCTATTAGCTAACTCTTATATCTTAATTTAACCATTTCTAATAATCTGTGTATCTCCATGAGGCTGTGACTTAC
>CAWTZC010000754.1:0-17513 GCA_963919715.1 Microtus obscurus
TATAATTACAGTTATAATTCCTGGTAAAAATTTGATTCCCTTTTGAGCCGTGAGAACTACTTCTACCCAAAACTATACCTATGAACCCTCTGGGATAGGTCCAAATATCCAGTCCCCAGGGCCTCCACACCCATTTGTGGGGTTAATACTGCTGTGGCGGAGGTAAAATAGTTGCACTTCCTGAGGTGCCTCGTACAAGAAGGTGGGACAGTGAGGCATTTCTCTGAGGAATGAATCTGATGGGAGCCGCTGCTCTGCTCATGGCCCCGCACACTTGTGTTTTGGGGGCCTGGGCAGGCCCCTCCCCCCGTTTTTTGACCTGGGATGAGATTTCCCTGACTGTCCGTCTTAGAGTGACAGTCGTTTGACCAATGTGCTCCTTTGACATTTAGGGCAAATACTGGATTTCCTCCAGGCTGACTGACTGCTCCTTTCTGCCAGCAGGGCAGTTTTTTTTGAGGTGCCCCGACCTTCCACATTGAAAACAATTCCTAGGTCTGAGCTCCAGCTTGGCCTTCCTTAAGCGCAGAAACAATTACTGGCCCATTACGTGAGTGCCATCAATGTCTCTGCATAATCGGATAAAGTCATCTAAATCTCCATCTCTATGGGGGCGTAAAACTTCCTGGCAGAACCTGTTTGCATTCTCAAAGGCCAGGTGCCTGACGACTGGCATAGCCGAATCCACATCCCTAAAAATGCGACTTCCCACCTGGTATAATGTAATGAACTCAGAATAAGGCTCTGAAGATCCAGAAGGAACTAGAAAGTTGTCGGATCCTTTGCTAGGTGATTTTCAGGCCTTAACGGCTGCTGCAGCTATCTGAGCATAAATGCAGGATCATAAGCACAGTTTCTAAGCCAGCATATTGTCCTACACCAAGTAACTTGTCAAGATTATTTTGGGGGAAGCCTGCTTCAGCATTTTTGTCTGCAGTCTTTGCAATTTTCCTTCATTTCACCTCTCCATAACAAATAATATCCCTGAAAGACAAGCCCTCCAAAAGCTGCATCCAACATTGGTGCATTAGGTTTAGTCTGCCAAGGATTCCAACAAAGTTGCTGGTGAAAGGAGCGTGAGCCCTGTAGTCCATGCCCTTTAACTGCTTATCAATAAAGGCCAGGGGGGCTGCCTGGCCCCCTGTCCCTGTTGATCAATTTTTTCCACAACAGGATAAATCTGTTTCTCAATCTGCTTTACTTAGCTCATTTAACCCTCTCGCCGGATTTCTTATTCTAAATCATAGGGGCAGAAGCAGTAGTACCAGGATTTTGTGGAGGAGGTTCATGGAGACATCTCCATTTGCTTCCTTTTCTTTTCTTCTTTTCTTTTTTCTAGTTTTTTATCAGTGCGATCTCCTTTTCTAAAATTTCTTCTTCTTCTTCTATATCCTTTCTAATGCTACCTGTTCCTAAAACTTCCTGTTCTCAAAAACCTTAATAGAACTTACAGATTCTACTTCCTGAATCTCCTCAAGTTTTGTTTAAGCTCTGTAATTGCTCTGACTCTAACGTATCACTGAGAAGAGCATCTCTGACCAACGCCATAGTGAAAATATCGCCATGGGGACTTCTTGTGGTCCTCGCCTCTTTCAGAGCATTTGAAGATCAGCCTTCACCTGATCCCAATCAGTAATGTTTAAAACCTCCTGCATGTAGAACCAGGACTAAATTTTTAAAACTGTCTTAATGGTCTCTTGTGCTGTCTCAACCTTAATACCAAGGGGCTTCTATTTTCTAAAAGACCTAACAATTGGCCTGTTAACCGGCCCTCCAAAATAGGAACAGAATAACTTGCACCCATAACCAATTCACCCTCGCCGCACAATTTCTTACTCAAGCAGTTTCCCGAGGGCGACCCCTCAGGGATTCCCACTTCCGATTCGCAGATGGGTTCAGGATGCCAATGATGACAGATCCTGAAGCAGTTCCAATTGTAACACCTGATTTTGGTGTTACCCCTCGGTACAGTTCGCCAGCAGCTGTACCGATCGCAGAGTCCGGGCAAGGCCTGGAGGTTGAACAAAAGAGACAGAGACCAAGGGTCATTGATAGGAGATCAAGCGAATGCCGTTTATTCAAACTTGGGGGAGCCTATTTCTAACTAACTGCAAGCACTAGAACCCCGCCTCAGGAAGGTGGGAAATTACCATAACAAAGGAATGAATGCCCTGTGGCTAATCACCAGGGGGCAGGGATGAAAACAGGAACTTAACCAGGTGGGGCAGGGAGGAAATGAGGAACTGATTGAATGCTAGTCATCTGACTAGAAACTGCATGTGTCCAGGGAATAAGGGCTAAATACTTAGTCATGGTGACCAGAAATTGTCCTCGAGATGCACCCCAGGAATAAGGGAGGCTAGGCCCTACACTGTACTATTTTTGACTTGGGGGCCTGTAAGAGGTCCCCCGAAGGAGTTTCCCACTAGTATCAGGTTTCCTTGTCTGTCTTCTTTTGTTGATCTGCATTTATGGTCAATGTGGTCTTTGCCATACCTTCAACATATACCTGAAGGTTGAAATCTTCCTATTTTTGCCATTCCCAGAGGAAATATTATTCCTAGGAATTCCTTTGCCTACAATTCTTTCTCAGGTGTACTATTTTACAACAGTTAAATCATTTGGCATTTTGATGTCTCTCATACCTTTGGAAGTTGTTTCTCTACCCAAGATTCAATATTATAGTAAATGTCTAAATGTTCATTGTATGCAGGATCATTCATCTATTGGTGCTAATCTAACCTTTAAAAGCCCAAGTATTTTTTTGCATTCTAAGTTGGAATTTAAAATCAAAGGTTAATAAATACTCATCTAACATCTGGGGTCAGTTACTTCTATTTGTACAGCTTTAATTAATCTTTATAAAAACCACTAAAGGGTTTCGGCCCGTTTAACCCTAACACATGATTCAATTGTTTTCCTATTCTTGAATCCTGTCCTAAGCATTTAAGGCTGCTTTGTAGCATAGGGACAAGACTTGTTCATCTTAAAGAGAGCTTGAGCCTGTGGGTCAGCACAAGTGCCCTCACTAAGAATTTGATCTTGAGGAGTCTCAAGTCCTTTTGCTTTTCTCTGTTGTTTGAAAATTTTAGCCTCTTCTCTGAAATAACATTTAAGCATCATTTGAGGCCTGTCATCCAGGACTGCTAAAACTAACTGAAACCAGTCATGTGATGTATCTTTAATGCTAGAAGCCCATGTCTTTACCATCTCCCTAAGAAATGCAGAATGCAAGCCAGGTGGGTTACATTGCTTGAATTTATTTTAGATCATTCATTCCTATAGGTATCCATCTACATTCTTAGGATCCCTTTGGGCCTTTAGAACTTGATGCTTTGTCAGAGTAGATGATAGGGTAGGAAGCTAAAACTTTGGGGTGAAGTCATCTCTGACAGCTACTGGCAATTTTAAATGCTGTTCTTGTACCTTCTTTCCCTGCTCATCAGCTCCAATAATTTCCTCAATCATTTCAAACTTTTTTAGTACTGTCTTTTATAAAGCCTGACTCTCCTGATGTATATATATAGTGATTTCACTGAGGTACCTAGCCTCTGGTCCTCATTCTGCACATGTGATTCCAAGGTCTGTTTTTCCTTTAAAAGCATATCATCCTTGGACATTATTTAGATAGCATGCAGATTGCCTTCCTGGAGAGATACTCTATCTGCTAACCTATCATAACTTTTTTAACAACTTCTGATTGTCAAATTCAACAGTATGAATTCTTTCAGAAATTAATTTCTCTGTACCCTTTGACATGGATTCAATTTTGTCTGTCAAATTAATATCATCCTTTTCCAATAGCATTAATTTTTTTTCAGGTAATTTTTGATTTTCAGTGACATTAGTCCTGTCAGCTAGCTGTTCCTTATTAGTCTGTAAAAGAAGGTATCATTTCTAAAAAGTGCCTCATTCTTGGCTCTGTCATTAAACCATTTTATTAAGGATATAATATGAAGAAAAAAACCGAGTCCCAATATCCAATAAATGGATGTATCACAATAACCATATAAGCCTTGCAGAATAAAAATTCATAGTATGAAGCAAAAAAGTTACAAAATTCTCCATGGTAATATTGTCTGTCATTATATATTGATTTATTAATTACCTGTTATAAGGTCCAGTAAATTGTTTTAGGTCGTAATAATCTTTATTGTCCAGCAGGTGTCATAGTTGCAGAGTCGCTTCTCACAGCAGAACCTGGGCCACAAACATCCTGGGCCACTTTAGTTTTAATTCACTGCTAAAGTACTGAGAAATATGCTTTACTTGACAAACTAAAAGCAATTAAATCAATTCCATACATGGAGCAAGAAGCCTGTAGAACTCATGGGCAGGGAGTACAAACTGGAAGCTGCACAAGTCACCATGTAGCAGGAAACATGGCAGTGATGTGTGTGTGTGTGTGTGTGTGTGTGTGTGTGTGTGCCGCGCTGCAAGCTGAAGCTTGGGAAATTTCCAAGTTGCCACATGCACTTAGCTTTGCTGTGGTGGGGTTTACAAAAAATATCCAGAAAACAAAAACAAAAAAAAAATGTTTAGTAGGTAAAAGCAAGCCAAGTAGGTGGGTGGGAAACTTTTAAGCTGGTCTCCCAGGTAGGTGTGGAGTTCAGATCCATACGTGGAGCACCAGATGAAAATGGATGCTGAAAAGAAATCCCACACTGGCTCAGAATTGAATATAATAGAAGGTTATTTATTTAGGGATAGACTCACAGATTACAGTCCTCTGCTCAAACAGGGAACAGCAACTGAATCCCACAGCTGGAAGAAAGGATGGACCTGCACTTTACATTGGCATTTACAGTATAAGAGGCCATGCCCAATTGGGCGGGTAACTTAAAGGGCCCTACTACTGTAGGAATTCCTACAGCAACAGGTCAACATTCATTTGTCAATACACTTTTGGTATCATCCATTCTCCTGATTGATTTTCTTCTTTCTCAGATAACAAATGAACATATTTGCATCCATAAGCACATTTCTGTCTGAAAGTCAAGGAGTCCACACACAGCTGTTGAAATTTGATTCTGAACTATCTCCCTTGGTCCCCAGATGGTGGCACTCATTGTGAAACTTTTGAAAACTTTGAAATAGAGACCTACTGGAGGATGTATTTCACTTGGAGTGGGCTTCGAGGCTGGTGACCTGTTTACACTTGTTGTTCTCTCAATGTTCCCTGTCGAGGATCCTGATGCAATCAACAGCTTTCTGCTTCTGTTGCCATGGCTTCCCCTCTGTGGGCCTCTATTCCTCTAGAACTGGAAGTCAAAAAATAAACCCCTTTCTCTTAAGCTATTTGTCAGGGTATTTTACCACAGCATTAGAAAGGGAACTAGCTCATCAACATTCTAATTTTATGTGTTGTATCAACTATTGAGAAACAGATATTGAAATATCTACCCCTTTTTAATTGATTTGTTTTATACTTACATTTATATCAGTTTTGACTTCACACATTTTTAGCTTTGTTAGTTATTGAATATACATTTAGAATTTTAAAAAGATATTTAATTTAGCTTTATCCATTGTATCTCTGTGAGTGTGTATGTATGTGTGTGTGTATTGTGTGTGTGCACATGCTTATATGAATACCCCCTGAGGCCAGAAAGAGTGTGCCCAGCTCACTGGAGCTGAAGTTACAGGCAGACACGGGTGTTAGGAATCAGACCTTGGCCATGACAAGAGCACCAAGGGCTATAAACTACCATGCCATTTAGACCCTTGTTAGAGTTATCTTTATCTTACCATGCCCTATGCTGGTTGTTTGAGTTGAAGCAGGTTGCCTTGCAGGCCAGGCTAGCTTCAAACTCACTGTCAGCCAGCTGAGGATGGTCTTGAACTCCTCCTCTTCCTACTCCTCCCCCCCCCCCCAATGCTGAGATTGCAGCTGTGTGTCTTGCTTGCTGCATTTCTTTTTATTCGGAATTATGTCTAAACAAAATTATAAAGTAAAATATGTATTTATGTGACCATTTCTACTGCTTCTGACACCTGTATGATAAAACGTTTCTCATGTTTTGTCATTCTGTTAATTGCACTCCATTTGATGATGAAAATTTTTTAAGCAACAGATAATTGAGCCATACATTTTGTTGATGCACTCTTGAGTTCTGTGTTTAGCAGTATTTTACATTTTCTTTTTATTTGTAGCTTGTTCTGAATATTTTTCATTGCTCTGAGATTTTTTTTTCCTGGCTTCTCATTACCTGGACATTTTATATAAATCCATGTTGAGGTAACCCAGGTGTTTGCAGAGCATGTTAGGAATCATGGCCGGGTCCAGTTCCTAACACTTGTGTGCCTGTAACTTCAGCTCCAGGGAGCTGGGTGCACTCTTCTGGCCTCACGGGGCATTCATAAGCATGTGACACACACAGATACACACACACACACACATATACACACTCACAGAGACACACATGGATAAAGCTAAATTAAATATCTTTTAAAAATTCTAAATGTATATTCAATAACTAACAAGTTTAGATTTCTTGCAGGCTACTGTAGGTAGATGAGATACACACGTAAGTCATTACAGTTGACTGGCAATAACATTTTACTGTTTCAGAAAAGTATAGAACTCTTACCCTCATTTCATTTCTATGTTATCATTCACTTACAACATAATTAATGTTAAATACCTCTTCTAGGGTTGGCGAGATAGATCAGTGGGTAAAGGTGTTGAGGCTGTAACTGACAACTTTAATTTTCAATTTTGGGACCTATGCAGCTCTGCTGGGTGCCCTCTGACTTTCACAGGCAAAAAAAAATTTTTGGTTTTTTTTTCATGTTGGTATACATGTGCCTAAACACACACACACACCATATACACACATTATATACACACACCATACATACATACACACACACACATACACACGCACACACGCACGCAATACCTTCATTCTCTCTACTTCTATGTCTGCTGCCAACAAAGCCACTTGACTTTCCTTCAGCCCAGAGCACCTTGACTCCCTTCCTCTCTAAGGTGTGTTTTTGCTGGACTTCACTTCATCTGTCTGCAGATCCTGAAGAGTACTCTTCATTGCTCTGGCCCCAAGGCTTCTGACTGAAATCCTCCATTCTAGCTGCCTTTTCCTTGTAAGCGAGGCATCATCTTTTCTGACTGCTTTTGAGATTTTTTTTTTGCCCTCTAAGTTCTTACAAGTTTAGTTGTGACATGCCTTTATACAGATTTCTTTGTGATAATTAGGTTGAAGTTCACACAGTTTCTTGACTATTTTGGTTTCTGTCTGTTACCTTCTTAGTCAGTTTTCAGTATTTATTTCTTTGTAGACTTTAAATTTTATATTATTATTGTATGTATGTGTGTATACACACTTGCATTTTATGGCATGCATGAAGGTCATAGAAGGACAACTTGCAGAAGTCAGTTTTTTTCTTCCATCATGTGGGTCCCAGGGATTGAACTCAGATTATCCAATTTGGTAACAAACTCCTTTACCTGCTGAGCCATCTTCACAGCCTCCACGGAGTTTTTGCCAATCCCATCTTTCTTCTCTTCCCTCTTTCCAGAATCTGAATGGCACAAACAAATCTTTTACTATAGGGGTGATCTTTGCTATTATACCCATTCTACTTTTTGGTAAGTCCTGTTGTTTATCCCATGAGGTGCTACTCTTTTCTCTGTTCTTTGTGCTCTGTTTTTGAGCACAGCCATCCAACCTTGCTCTGGTTGTAATATTTTCAGTTCTGAAGTTCCCACACAACTATTTTTCATATAATTTATGTTTTTGCTGAGGCAGTTTCTTCTCTGGCAATTGTTGTTTTAAAATTGGTTTTTTTTTGTTTTTTTTTTGTTTTTCGAGACAGGGTTTCTCTGTGGCTTTGGAGCCTGTCCTGGAACTAGCTCTGCAGACCAGGCTGGTCTCGAGCTCCTGAGATCCACCTGCCTCTGCCTCCCGAGTGCTGGGATTAAAGGCGTGCGCCACCATACGCCCGGCTTTTTTGTGTGCATACATAATTTCTCATGAAAATGTTTTTATTTTCATAACAGCTACTTTTAAATTTTTGTCAAAAAATTTAATGAATACCATTTCTGTATTTATCTGTGTTGCTTATCTATGGCAGTGGCAAAACACCTGGCAGCAGTAACTTAAAGAAGAGAGAGTTTAGTCTGGCTCTCAGTTTCCATCACAGAGAGGAAGACATGCAGCAGAAGTGTGAGGCAGTTGGTCACATGGCAACCACTATCAGGAAGCAAAGAAAAATTCTTGTCACATGGCAACCACTGTCTGGAAGCAGAGAAAGATGCTGGTCACGTGGCAACCACTGTCTGGAAGCCGAGAGAGATGCTGGTCACATGGCAATCACTGTCTGGAAGTGAAAGATGCTGGTCACGTGGCAACCACTGTCTGGAAACAGAGAGAGAGAGAGATTCTGGTCACATGGCAATCACTGTCTGGAAACAGAGAGAGATGCTGGTCACATAGCAATCACTGTCTGGAAGTAAGAGAAAGATGCTGGTCACGTGGCAACCACTGTCTGGAAACAGAGAGAGATAAATAAGTGCTCAGCTGGCTTTTTCCTTCCTATTCTGTCCAGGATCTTAGCTTATAGAATGGTGTTAACCCTATACAGGATGAGTATTTCTACCCCTATCCAATATAAATAATCCCTCATAGAAAAACCCAGAGATCTGTTTCCATGGTGACTCTAAATCCCATCAAGATGACCATTATTAATCAGTCTTTACTGATAGTTTTTAAACAGTTTGAGATATGCCTGATTCTTAGTATTATGAGTGATATCTAACTGAAACATATCCACTTATATATTTGTTATGAGCCCCAATACTAGAGTTAAACCTTTTTGTTGGAATAATAAAGGAAAAGACACTGTCTTATTGTTCATTGCAATGTGCAGAAAGTTCAGCTTCTTTGCTAAGCCTCAGTGTATTCCCACTGGAGAGACCTCATCCTTCCTGTAGTATGGGATGTGAATTCCTGCCTTCTGAAACTCAGTGGTGTTAGACTGGGGACAAAACTTTCTACCAGACACAGCATCCCAGCTCAGCCTGTTTGGGCGCTGGGACAGAAGTCGGGTGGGAGGGCACCGGGGGAAGTAGTAGCTCCTTTGTCCTGGGTGGCCTGCCTGCAGCAAGCAAGGTCGGCCCTTTGTTTGCGAGACACCCAAGCAGTAGGGAGATCAGATCCGGGTACCAGGAGTGACATTGCTGGGGTGAGTGAGTTTCTGACCGTGGCAGCCGCCGGGACAGGGAACACAGTCGTTCCTCACCCCTCCTACACTTCCTGGTCAGCCTGCAGGGGCTATACTGCTCGATACCTCCTCTCTCTTCCTAGCCCACCCAGCTTGCATCCACGGCCCTCCCCCACTCCTTCTGACTCTCTCTCCTCTTTGAACCACAACATCTCCCAGCTCAGCCTGTTTGGGCACTGGGACAGGGTCCAAATAAGGAGGGCACCCAGGAGGGAGTAGTAGCTCCTTTGCCTAGGTGGCCTGCCTGCGGCAACAAGGTTGGCCTTTGTTGCGCGGGAACACCCAAAGCAGCAAGGAGATCAGATCCAGGTACCAGGAGTGACATTGCTGGGCAAGGAGATCCACTCCGGGCACCAGGAGAGACATTGGGCTTGCATCCACAGCCCACCAGGTGGTGCTGAGGAGTTCCATCTGGATGGTCGTCCATGTTTGGGTACTGAGGAGTTCAAGCTCAGCAGGACGGTCCCTGCCTCTACACTGAAGAGATACACCCAGAGACTCAGTCACAGCAAAGACTGGACCAAAAAACCAAGCCTCTCTTGGCTTCATTGAAAGAGGAGATGGGAAGGCGCCAATGCAAGAATTCACTCCAACAACCTGAAAGGCAACTTATGACATCACCAGAACCCAGGGATACCGAAATAAGCACAATTGTACACCCCTACTCAGAAGAATTAGAAGAAATCGACTCAAAAGTGAATTATTTGAAAATAGTAGAAGACCTTAAACAAGAGGTGAAAAACTGCCATAAACAATTAGAGATTACAAACAAAAAAAGTAGAGAAATGAATAAATCGCTCAAAGATACCCAAGAAAACCAAGAGAAACAAGAAAAAGCAATCAAACAGGTAAGGAAGTGGTTCAAGACCTGAAGGATGAAATGGAAGTAATGAAGAAAACACAAACCGAGGAAGGTTGGAGATGGAAAATCTGGGTAAACGAACAGGAACTACAGAGACAAGTACTGCCAACAGATTACAAGAGATAGAAGAAAAGAATGTCAGACACTGAAGATACAGAGAAAATTAACACACTGATCAAAGAAAACAACAAAACCAACAAATTCTCATCACAAAACATTCAGGAAATATGGGACACAATAAAAAGACCAAACCTAAGAATAATTGGGATAGAAGAAGGAAAAAATTACAACTCAATGGTTCAGAAAATATATTTAATAAAATTATGAAAAAGAAAACTTTCCCAACCTAAAGAAAGATATTCCTTTGAAGGGTTCAGAAGCATACAGACCGGGTGGAGGGCAACCAGGAGTGGTAGCTCCTTTGTCTAGGTGGCCTGCCTGCCCTGCGGCAGCAAGCTCGGCCCTTTTGTTCCTGAGACACCCAATCAGCAGGGAGATCAAACCGGCTGCCAGGAGAGACATCACCCGGGTGAGTGAGTTTCCTAACCCCGGCGGCGGCAGCCCGGGACAGGGAACTCAGACGTCCCTCACCCCTCCTGCACTCCCTGGGCAGTCTGCAGGGGGCTATACTGCCCAGATACTTCCTCTCTATTCCTATCCCACCCAGCCCTAGCATCCACGGCCCTCCCCCCACCCCCTCCCGAGCCCAGCCTCCCCTCTTTGAACACACACAACAGCTCCCTGCTCAGCCTTGGCCTGTTTGGGGCGCTGGGACAGGGTCGGGTAGGAGGGCAACCGGGAGGGTGGTAGTCCTTTGTCTGGGTGGCCTGCCCTGCCCTGCGGCAGCAAGCTCGAGCCCTTTGTTGCGGGGGACACCCAAGCACAAGGAGACTCAGAACCGGCTGCCAGGAGCACATCACCCGGGTGAGTGGGTTTCTGACCACGGCGGCAGCCCGGGACAGGGAACTGAGACGTCCCTCACCCCTCCTGCACTCCCTGGGCACAGGGGCTATACTGCCAGATACTTCCTCTCTATTCCTATCCCACCCAGCTAGCATCCACGGCCCTCCCCCACCCCCTCTGACCCCTCTCCCCTCTTTGAACCACACAACAGCTCCCAGCTCAGCCTGTTTGGGCGCTCGGACAGGGTCCGGAGGTGGGAGGGCAACCGGGGGGGTAGTAGCTCTCTTTGTCTGGGTGGCCTGCCTGCCCTAGCGGCAGCAAGCTCTAACCCTTTGTTCGTGAGACACCCAAGCAACAGGGAGATCAGAACCGGCTGCCAGGGAGGCATCACTGGGGAGTTCAAGCTCAGCAGGACGGTCCCTGCTTCCACACTGGAGGTACACCCAGAGCTCAGTCACATCAAAGGCTGGACCAAGACAACCAGGCCTCTCTTGGCTTCATTTGAAAGAGCTGAGATGGGAAGGCGCCAATGTAAAAATTCCTCCAACAACCTGAAAGCAACATGGCATCCACCAGAACCCAGGGATCCCGAAATCAGAAGAATTGTACACCCTACTTCAGAAGAAGTAGAAGAAATCGACTCAAAAGTGAAGTTTTTGAAAATAATAGAAGACCTTAAACAGGAGGTGAAAATCTGCCATAAACAATTCGAGATTACAAACAAAAAGGTAAGAGGAAATGAATAAATCGCCCAAAGATACCCAAGAAAACCAAGAGAAACAAAGAAAATGCAATCAAACAGGTAAGGGAAATGGTTTCAAGACCTGAAAGAATGAAATGGAAGTAAAGAAGAAAACACAAACCGAGGAAGGTTGGAGATGGAAAATCTGGGTAAAGCGAACAGAAACTACAGAGACAAGTACTACCAACAGACTACAAAAGTTAAAAGAAAGAATGTCAGACACAGAAGATACCATAAAGAAAATTAAACACTGATCAAAGACAACAATAAAACCAACAAATTCCTCATCACAAAACATTCAGGAAATATGGGACACAATAAAAAGACCAAACCTAAGAATAATTGGGATAAGAAGAAGGAGAAGAAGTACAGCTCAATGGTTCAGAAAATATATTTAATAAAATTATAGAAGAAAGCTTTCCCAGCCTAAAGAAAGATATTCCTTTGAAGGTTCAAGAAGCATACAGAACAACCGAATAGACTGGACCAAAAAAAAAAACATCCACCCCATATAATACTTATCAGAACACAAAACATCCAGAATAAAGAAAGAATATGAAGAGCTGCAAAGGAAAAAGGTCCAGAAAGATTACGCATAAAGGTAAACCTATCAGACTTACCTGACTACTCTATGGAAACCATGAAAACCAAGAAGGTGCCTGGATAGATGTACTGCAGAAGCTAAAGAGAACATGAATTCGCAAGCCGAGACTACTATACACAGCCAAGCCTTGTTTCACTATAAGTGGAGAAAACAAAATTTTCCAGGATAAAAACAAATTTAAACAATACGTAGCCTCAAATCCAGCCTTACAGAAAGTAATAGAAGGAAAATCACAAACCAAGGAGACCAGCAATGTCCACAATAACTCAAACTTCTAGGCACAGCCTTTACCAGCGCAACTAAAAGAAAGCAACCACACAATACTCTATAGCTAAAAAAAGTAACCGGAGTTAGCAACCACTGGTCATTAATATCCCTTAATGTCAACTGGACTCCAACTCACCTATAAAAAGGCACAGGCTAAGAGATTGGATAGCATAACAGGATCCAACATTCTGCTGTTTACAGGAAACACACCTCAACCACAAAGACAGGCCCACTACTCAGAGTAAAGGGATGGGAAAAGGGTTTATCAAGCAAATGGACCTAAGAAACAAGCAGAAGTAGCCATACTAATTTCTAACAAAGTTGACTTCAAACTTAAATCAATCCAGAAGAGATGAGAAAGGGATATTTTATACTCATAACAGGAACAATTGATCAGGATGAGGTCTCCAATCCTGAATATCTATGCCCCTAACATAAAAGCACCCACATATGTAAAGAAACCACTAAAACTAAACGTCAAGTCCTAATAGTGGGATCTCTACACGCCTCTTTCACCAATGGACAGGTCAATCAGACAAAAACCTAACAGAGAAATAAGAGAATTAATGGAGGTATTGAATCAAATGGACTTAACAGACATCTATAGGACATTCCCACCCCAAACCAGGAAAGAATATACCTTCTTTACTCTGCAGCTCCTTGGAACCTTCTCAAAATATTATCTCATCCCCGTTAACATAAGCAAACTTCCACAGTTACAAAAAAATATCCGCACCCAACTGTGTCTTATCAATCACCACGGACTAAAGTTAGAATTCAACAACAAAGCTACCCCCAAGAAAGCCGCAACAACTCCTTGGAAACTGAATAGTCAACTATTGACCCACACCTGGATTAAAAAAGAAATAAAGAAAGAAATTAAAGTCTTCACTTGAATTCAATGAAAATAAAAGAATCAACATACTCAAACTTATGGGACACTTTGAAAGCAGTCCTAAGTGGAAAGTTCATAGCCCTTAGTGCCCACTTAAAGAAAACAGAGAAAGCATACATTGGAGACCTAACAGCCCACCTGAAAGCTCTAGAAAAAAAGAAGCAGACTCACCCTAGGAGGAGTAGAAGACTGGAAATAATCAAGCTGAAGGCTGAAATCAACAAAATAAAGCACAGAAAACAATCCAAAGAATCAAAAAGCTTAAAAAGCTGGTTCCTGGAGAAAATCAACAAAATTGATAAACCCCTAGCCAAACTAATCAAACGGCAGAGAGAGAATTTTTTGCAAATTAATAAGATCAGAAATGAAATGGGGGACATTAAACAGACATAGAGGAAATTCAGAGAATCATTAGATCTTACTACAAAAGCCTGTATGCCACAAAACTGGAAAATGCTAAAAAGAAATGGATACTTTTTTAGATAAATACCATATACCAAAGTTAAACATAGGACCAGGTGAACAACCGAAAATAGACCTGTCAGTCACGAAGAATTAGAAGCTGTTATCAAAAACCTCCCTACCAAAAAAAGCCCAGGACCAGGCGGTTTCAATGCAGAATTCTACCAGAATTTCCAAGAAGACCTAATACTCTATACTCCTTAAGGTATTTCACAATATAAAAACAGAAGAGTCATTGCCAAATTCGCTTTTATGAAGCTACCGTCACTCTGATAGCAAAAACACACACAAAGACTCAACCAAGAAAGAGAATTACAGGCTAATCTCACTCGTAGAACACTTCGCCTGCAAAAATTCTCAACAAAATACTGGCTAACTGTATCCAAGAACACATTAGAAAAATTATCCATTATGGTCAAGTAGGCTTCATCCCAGAGATGCAAGGCTAGGTTCAACATCACGAAAATCTATCACTGTAATCCATCATATCAAATAAACTGAAAGAAAAAAACCATACCATCATTTCATTAGATGCTAGAAAAAGCTTTTGAAAAATTCAGCATCCCTTCATGATGAAAGTCTTGGAGAGATTAGGGATACAAGGGTCTTACCTAAATATAATAAAAGCTATTTACAGCAAACCGACCAAGCTAACATCAAACTAAACGGAGAGAAACTCAAAGCCATCCCACCTAAATCAGGAACACGACAAGGCTGTCCACACTCTCTCCATACCTCTTCCAATATAGTGCTTGAAGTTTTAGCAATAGCAATAGAACAACATAAAGGAATCAAGGGGATTCGAAGTGGAAAGGAAGAAGTTAAACTTTCGTTATTTGCAGATGATATGATAGTGTACATAACGACCCCAAAAAGCTCCACCAAAGAACTCCTACAGCTGATAAACACCTTTAGTAATGTGGCAGGATAAAGATCAACTCCAAATCAAATCAGTACGCCCTCCTATACACAAAGGATATTGGAAGCAGAGAGAAATCAGAGAAGCATCACCTTTCCACGATAGCCACAAACAGCATAAAATATCTCCGGGTAACTCTAACCAAAGAAGTGAAGGATCTATTTGACAAGAACTTTAAGGCATTGAAGCAAGAAATTGAAGAGGATACCAGAAAATGGAAGGATCTCCTTGCTCGTGGATTGGGAGGATCAACATAGTAAAAATGGCAATCCTACCAAAAGGCAATTTATAGATTCAATGCTATCCCCATCAAGATCCCATTAAAATTCTTCACGGATCTTGAAAGGACAATAATCAACTTTATATGGAATAACAAAAAACCCAGGATAACCAAAAACAATCTTGTACAACAAAGGTAGCACTCTGGAGACATTACCATCCCTGACTTTAAACTCTACTATAGAGCTACAGTAATGAAAACAGTGTGAGTATTAGACATAAAAATAAGAAGTTGACCAATGAGTCGTGTGGAAGGCCCGGATCTTAACCCCTTCAATGAACACCTCATTTTCGATAAAGGTGCTAAGAGTATACAATGGAAGAAAGAAAGCATCTTCCAACAAATGGTGCTGGCTTAAGTGGATGTCAACCTGTGAGAAGAATGAGAATTGACCCATACTATCACCATGCACAAAACTCAAGTCCAATATGGATCAAAGACCTCAATATCAATCCGAACACACTGAACCTGATAGAAGAGAAAGTGGGATGCTTGCCCTCTCTAACAATTGGCTTTAAGGCGATCGCTTCCTAGGTATAACCCCAGCAGCACAGTCATTAAGGGCAACATTGAATAAATGGGACTTACTGAAGCTGAGAAGCTTCCTGTAAAGCAAAAGGCACTGTCACTAAGACAAAAAGGCAACCCGTCTGACTGGGAGAAGATCTTCACCAACTCCGGAACAGAGAAAGGTCTGATCTCCAAAATATATAAAGAACTCAAGAAGCTAGACTTTAAAATGCTAATTAACCCAATTAAAAAATGGGGCACTGATCTCAAGAGAGAATTCTCAACAGAAGAAGTTCAAATGGCCAAAACGCGCTTAAGGTCATGCTAAGCACTCCTTCGCGATCAGGGAAATGCTTAAATCAAAACAACATTGAGATATCACTTACACCTGTCAGAATGGCTAAAATCAAAAAACACCAATGATAACCTTTGCTGGAGAGGCTGTGGAGAAGGGTACCCTCATCCATTGCTGGGTGGGAGTGCAGACTTGTGCAGCCACTTTGGAGAGCAGTGTGGCAGTTTCTCAGGAAATTGGGATCTAGCTCACTGGATCCAGCTAAACCACTCTTGATACCCACGAGATGCCCGATCATATGACAAGGACATTTGTTCAACTATGTTCATAGCAGCATTATTTGTAATAGCCTTAGAACCTGGAAACAACCTAGATGCCCTTCAATGGAAGAATGGATGAAGAAAGTATGGAATATATATACCATTAGAATACCACTCAGCGGTAAAAAACAATGACTTCGCGAAAGTTTGCATGCAAATGGATGGAAATAGAAAACACTATCCTGAGCAGTAACCCAGACCCAAAAAGATGAACATGGGATCCTACTCACTCATAATTGGTTTCTAGAGATAAATAAAGGTCAAGTGAGTCTATAATTTGATATCCTTAAGAAACTAAATAAGAAGAGTGAACCCAAAGAAAAGCATATAGCCACATCCTCCTGGTTATGGGAAGTAGACCAGATTGCCGGGCAAAAATTTGGGATCTTGGGGGTGTGGTGGGAGGCGGGGTAAGGGAAAAGGGGAGAGAAATGTGAGAAGGGGGAGGGTGGGGAACTTGGGGAAACAGGATGATTGGGATAAAGGAATGTGGGTTAGGGGAGCTGAAAGCACACATCTTAATTAAGGGAGCCATCTTAGGGGTGGCAAACACTGTCTAGATCCAGGTACCCAGGGGCGATGTCCCCAGTTGCTCCTGGGGCAGCTGTGGATAGGGAACCTGAGACGGCTCCCATCTCCATAACCACACTGGTGAATATCTTGCATATCACCATAGAATCTTCATCTGGCAGTGGATGGAGATAGGGGGCAAAGACCCACACTGGAGCACTGGACTGGGGCTCCCAAAGTCCCATTGAGAGCAAAGAAGAAACATAGGCAAAAAAGTCAGGACCACAAGGGGAGTTGCGCCCACCCGTGGGGACAGTGGGGCTGATTGTTTGGGAGCTCACCAAGGCCAGCTGGGCTCTGACTGAAATAGCATGGGATAAAACCGGACTCTGAATTTGGCGGACAATGAGGGCTGTAAGAAGCCGAGGACCGTAGCACCGGGTTTTGATCCTACTTCATGCTCTGGCTTTGTGGGAGCCTACGCAGTTTGGATGTTCACCTTCCCTAGACCAGGATTGAGGGGGAGGACTTTTGGACTTTCCTCCAGGGCAGGGAACCCTGACTGCTCTTCAGGCTGGAGAGGGAGGGGAGGAGTGGGGGAGGGGGAGGAGAGAGTGGGAGGGAAATGGGAGGGGAGGAGCAGAAATTGATTTTTTTCAAATAAAAAAAAAAAAAATAAAAAAAAAAAAGAACTTCTGCTC
>CAWTZC010000757.1:0-14785 GCA_963919715.1 Microtus obscurus
GGAGAAGCAACCTCGTGGAGGAACAGGCAGCATGGGGCAGTCGGGGCGGTCCCGGCACCAGAAGCGCGCTCGCGCCCAGGCCCAGCTCCGCAACCTCGAGGCCTACGCCGCACAGCCGCACTCGTTCGTGTTCACGCGAGGCCGGGCGGGTCGCAGTGTCCAGCAGCTCAGCCTGGATGTGCGGCGGGTCATGGAGCCGCTCACCGCCTCTCGTCTACAGGTTCGAAAGAAGAACTCACTGAAGGACTGTGTGGCAGTGGCCGGCCCCCTCGGGGTCACACACTTCCTTGTCTTGAGCAAAACAGACAACAGTGTGTATTTGAAGCTGATGCGCCTCCCAGGAGGCCCCACTTTGACCTTCCAGATCAACAAGTACACACTGGTGCGGGATGTCGTCTCCTCCCTGCGCCGACACCGGATGCATGAGCAGCAGTTTAACCACCCACCCCTTCTGGTGCTCAACAGCTTTGGCGTCCAGGGCATGCACATCAAGCTCATGGCCACCATGTTCCAGAACCTGTTCCCGTCCCTCAACGTGCACACGGTCAACCTCAACACCATTAAGCGCTGCCTCCTCATCAACTACAACCCAGACTCCCAAGAGCTGGACTTCCGGCACTACAGCATCAAAGTGGTGCCCGTGGGTGCCAGCCGGGGCATGAAGAAGCTCTTGCGGGAAAAGTTTCCCAACATGAGCCGCTTGCAGGATATCAGTGAGCTGCTGGCTACGGGTGTGGCGCTGTCGGAGAGTGAGGTGGAGCCAGATGGTGAGCACAATATCACAGAACTACCCCAGGCTGTGGCTGGCCGTGGCAACATGCAGGCCCAGCAGAGTGCCGTCCGACTCACAGAGATTGGGCCCCGGATGACACTGCAGCTCATTAAGATCCAGGAGGGTGTTGGGAACGGCAATGTCCTCTTCCACAGTTTTGTGCACAAGACTGAGGCAGAACTGCAGGCCATCTTGGCAGCAAAGGAGGAGAAGCTACGACTCAAGGCCCAGCGTCAGAACCAGCAGGCTGAGAACTTACAGCGCAAGCAGGAACTGCGCGAGGCCCACAAGAAGAAGAGCCTGGCAGGCATGAAGCGAGCCCGGGCAGGGGCCGATGGGGACAGCGATGCCGAGGACCCTGGGGCACCTCCAGAGGCAGCAGGAGCAAACCGGAATGAGGAGGAGGAGGATGATGCCGAGTATTTTCGCCAAGCTGTGGGCGAGGAGCCTGACGAGGACATGTTCCCCAGAGTGGGCAAGCGGAGGCGCCTGGGAGGGCCTCCGGGCAAGAAGCAGCGAGGGAAGGAGCAGAGGCCTGGCTCAGGCAAGGGTCAGGGTGGCAACTAGGCTCCCGAAACCAAAGGGTAGATTCCAGGAGAAGACCAATTGCGGGACCCAGGAGCCAGACGCCAGGACACGAGTCGACCATCAAGAACCTGAGGCTGTTTGGCAGTGGATGATCCATAAGATGTCCCAGATTGGGGCCCGAGCGCTGCCCCTGGGCTCCAGTGTAACCCGGTTTCCTTTCATAAAGGAGCTATCCAGTTCTTACTTCCAATAAACTTGAACTTGGAAAAAAAAAAAAAAAAAAAAAAAAAAAAAATTTAGAACAAGAAAGAAGTGAATTCCCTGTGTCCACTTTGTCACAGAGCTGATAAAGCAGGGAAACCAGATGTGACTGCTGCCTCTGATGTTGAGTTTTTAACATCCACTAAAAGGATTGTTTTAGTGTTTCAACAGTCATTCACTGTGAGTTAATGGAAAAAAATGTTGTTGTTGGTCATTTCGAAATTACTTCTTGCAATTTTCAATGTATAAAAATCAGAGGAAGTGTTTTAAAAACCTGAAATAAAGATATTCGACAAGAGTATAAAGTAGATCACCAAAGGTCCTTGCTATAATGGTTCAATTCCTACATTGTTGAACACCTTACATATTGAAACAAATTGATGTATATTATTTTCTTCTGAAAAAGCCTGTTTGAATTAGACAAGAAATAAAAAATATCAAGGTGTTTAGGTAATAGCTTAGTTAGTCAGTTGCTGTGGGGGATAACCCTGTGTTCCATGAATATATATTTATCTCATTGGTTAAGAAAGAAACTACTTTGTACTAAAGTAAGGCACAATAACACCAGGCAGAAAAGTCAAACTGAAGGTATAGAGAGAAGAATGACAGATTCTGGGGGAAATGACACCCAGCCACCCAAGAAGAGATGACCAAGATTCAGCCACCAACCAAGCAGCATGTGTAGAAAATAAGTAACCAGCCTTGAGTCATATGACAAATCATAGAAATATAGGTTAATTTAAATGTGAGTTATTTAGTAATCAGCCTGAGCATAAATAATTTATATCACTAATCACTTGGTAGTCATTATTTGAATTATTTGAATGATTATTTTGATGCAGTTACAGAACAGCAGTGGGCAGAGGAACCCCCATTTACATAAGGCACTCCAATGTGGTGTGTACATCAACCTAAAAGCCTAAAAAACTTTTAAAGTTTTCTAGACACAAAAAAACAGAGTCAGACATGGCGTCTTGGTTGCCACAATTTTTTTTTTTTCAAGATAGGTTTTTTTTCTGTTTGGAGCTTGTCTTGAACTCACTCTTCTAGACCAGGCTGGTCTTGAACTCACAGTGATCTACCATGCGAATCTACTCCAAGTTCTGGGATTAAAGGGCATGCACCATCAAGGCCTTGCTAGCAGCAACTTTTTTTTTTTTTTTTTTTTTTTTTTTCAGATAGACTGCTGGCAGACAGCAGAGGCAGAGCTCCTTTAAGAGGTGGCTTTCCTTGTCTTGGTGCTGGCAGGACAAATGACTCTTTTGAGTGGTCCTGCTATGGAGCACTTGACTGGAACTTGCTCGGTGGCAGGCTGCATGCTACTTGGTGGTAGTGAGGACCCCACAGCTTCCCAGAATTGGGGAGGTGAGTGTGACCTCATTACTAACTCTGTGTTGGAAAGCACAGATGGGTGGACCCAACAGCCAAAGTCACTGCTTTTGGTCTCGGATGCCCTTTTATTACTTTCAAGAATCTTGTGGCCGAAAAAGGATTACAGATACAATAAAGACAGATTCAGACAAAATAACTCTCTAAACATGTCACAGGATATGTTTAAACATATAGTAGGCTTGGGAGAGATGAAAAAGGATAGAGAGACAGTTATAGCACCAAAGATGGTATAATTTAAAGAATATGACATGAGGCCCATTAGAAAGGAATAGAGCAATAAAAATTATAATAAGTCACATAAAGATTGAAAATACACAGAGTGTCTGGATTATGCATATTATTGTGTTTTCTTTGGATTTTTGGACAGTTAATGAACTACCTTTTAAGAAACATTTGGTTATGGGGGCTGCTAAGTTAAACCAGCCTATTATTTTTTAAGGTGTCTTGTCTTTGAAATTCAAGTATAAAAATACGTTGCTTTGGAAAAGATGTTCTTTTTTTGTTTCCATAGAAGATGACAAACTGTGGATTCCTTCTAGGTTAATATGTTTTTTTTTTGTTGTTGTTGTTTTGAATAAAACCCCATGAAAGGTCTCTGATGAGAATGATGACCCAGGTTATCTGATACCCACAACAGCTTCAAGGCTGCTGACTAAGATGAACCAGCCACACAAAATACCCTGGTCATAACTTGACTATAAGCTTGTATTTTCTCAGGGTCCCCATAAGATTACCAGTGCCTCCAATCAATAGAAAGTAGTATAGAGAACTATGCCCAAGTTTCCAAAATATTATTTATCAATTTTTGTTTTTATTTAAAGGGAGTTGGTTATAAATTGTTGTTGGTCCCAGTCAATCTTTTTCTAAAGAAAAAAGGGTGATATAATATACAAATGATGAAGAAGACAGTGTGGTGGTGGCACACGCCTTAAATTCCAGGCTTGGGAGACAAAGGCAGATGGTTTGTTAGGAGTCCATGATCAGCCTGGTTTACAGAGTGAGTTTCAGGAAAGACACCAAAGCTACACAGAGACTGTTTCACAAAACAAACAAAACAAGAAGAAGTGAGTGAAAAAGAAGTGTTGAGTATTATAATGGAAGTGGTAATTTATTGAATTTACTTTAATTCACAAAACAACTGTTACTCTCAACATATTTTACATTGGTATGTTTTTAGCTTATTTATGTAAATTTAAAATTAATTTTGTGACTCTGTATCTATTTTTTACTCCTATTTAGGTATTGTGTTTATATAGCTCAATTACAAAGTTAAGGTATAATTACAAATGCAAATTTACAAAAATACAGTTAGTCATCTATTATAGTTAACTTTCTAGTCATGTTAGTTATGTTCAGAGTGGTAGGTATTGTTCAAACATTTCAAAGACCTATTATAATATGATGTTTAAAATGTTATAATAAAGTAGGATTTTTATAATGAGAGATGTTTGCTCCTGGCAATGGCAATACACTCCAGAGAAGATCATGGACATAATGGAGATTCTTCTATTTATGGCAAAAGATAGCTATGTAGGCAAAGAAACAGTTTCTTGCCTTAATTGACAAGATACTGTCTAAACTGGACCAGCAGGACAAAAGATAGGCAACTGACAAGTTTTCCAAGACAAGGAAAGACTGTCCTTCAAAATTTCCTGTCTCTCAGGAAAGTTTATCAGATAAGTTAGGCCTGTAGAACAAATATGGATGACCCCGACATTGCAGAGGAATCTCGAGTAACTGTCAAGGCAGCCAGATGTTTATGTGAATTTTTTTTGCATTTTTTTGGAAGTCACTTTCTTATATTTCCTGCTTTCTCAGGTAATATTTCTTTCTCAGGTCTTTTATGAGTTAAAGACTAGATAGTTATGTTCAGTGAGTCCAGTTTTATCCCATGGTTTTTCCAGACCCGGGCCAGCTGGCGCTTGGTGAGTTCCCCGATAGAACATCCCCATTGTCTCAGTGTGTGGGTGCACCCCTCCCGGTCTTGAGTTCCTTGCTCGTCTCTCTCTCTCCATCTGCTCCTGATTTGGACCTTGAGATTTTAGTGGGTGCCTGCATGTGGTCCCTCTGATCTCCTTTATCGCCTGATGAAGGTTAATATTCAGGAGGATGCCTATATGTTTTTCTTTGGGTTCACCTTCTTATTTAGCTTCTCTAGGATCACGAATTATAGGCTCAATGTCCTTTATTTATGGCTAGAATAGCGGACAATGAGGAGCTACTGAGAACTCAAGAACAATGGCAATGGGTTTTTGATCCTACTGCAGTACTAATTCTTTTGTGGGAGCCTAGGCAGTTTGAATGCTCACCATACTAGACCTGGATGGAGGTCAGTGGTCCTTGGACTTCCCACAGGGCAGGGAACCCTGATTGCTCTTTGGGCTGACGAGCTGACGAGGGAGGGGGACTTGATCGGGGGAGGGGGAAGGAAATGGGAGGTAGTGGCGGGGAGGAGGCAGAAATCTTCAATAAATAAATAAACAAACAAATAAAATAAAGTAAGGCTAAGAAGCTGCCAAGATGATTCCATGGGTAAAACAATTGCTCCACAAGCCTTATAACCTGAATCCAATCCCCAGATCAAGTATAGTGGTGGAGGAAGTGAACAGACTCCGCAAAGCCGTCCTCTGACCTCACGTGCTTGCTCTCTGTGACACATGCGTACCTGCAGTCACCCCCACCACACACATATCAATAAATAAAAAAAATTTTAAAACAAATAATGAATAAATGAATGATTAAAAAAAGACGAGATAGTTATAATTATAGTTTTTCTTAGTTATGATAGAAAAGTACATTGCATATAAAACTTTAAACTCACTGAGTTAGACTAGATAATTAAATAGTTTCTTTAATTTTGTCAAATACAAATAATTACACGATGATGTGGGATTCACCTCATCATAGTGTAAATATGCTGTAAATATGTTTTATTATCATTGGTTAATAAAGAAGCTGCTTTGGGCCTGCACAAGGCAGACTAGATCTAGGGGGGGAAAACTAAACTGAATACTGGGAGAAAGAAGGCAGAATCAAGGAGAAGCCATGCCTCCCTGCTGGAGAGAGACTCCAAATGGAAATTTACCCAATAAGCAACAGCCATGTGGTGATACACAGATTAATTGAAATCGGACTAATTCAAGATGTAAGAGTTAGCCAGAAATATGCCTAAGGTATTGACCAAACAGTTTTGGAATTAATACAGATTTCTGTGTGATTATTTTTGGAACTGTACAGCTGGAATGTATTCCTCTCATTGGTCAATAATAAGCCATTTTGGCCTATAGTAAGTCAGAATAAGGCCATGAAGGAAATCCAAACTATAAATAAAGAGAGAAGAGCAGAGTCTAGTGGAGATACTAACCAGCTGCCCAAGAAGAGGTGCCAAATTAGCAGCTGAATGAACAGAACATGTCAAAAATGAGTAATAAGCCCTGAGCCATGTGACAAAACATAGAGGGATATGGGTTAATTTAAAAGTAAGAGTTAGCTAGCCATAAGCCTGAGCTATTGGTCATGCTTTAATAATTAATATAAGCCTCTGAGTAATATGAAAGCAGGTATGGGATGGGTCAGGATAGAAACCTCAGTTTATAGTCAATTCTTCTAAATTGGAGGGTTTGAATTTGGTCCCCAATACCCATATAAATAATCAGGTCTGTTGGTGTAGTGATAGGAGCGGCGGGGCTGCATCCCCAGCACCCCAGCCGCCTGGCTAGCTTATGCCCCAAAATAACAACACACAAATTGTATTCACTTAAACACTGCTTGGCCCATTGTATCTAGCCTCTTCTCGGCTAACTCTCGCACCTGGACTAGCCCATTTTTAATAATCTGTGTAGCCCACAAGGTGGCTTACCAGGGAAGATCTTAACCTATGCCCATCCTGGGTCGGAGCTTCATCGCGTGTGCCCGGGAGAGGAGAGCATGGCCTCTGCTCCAGAGAGCAGAGCTGTCGAGTCTGAGCTCACTTCCTCTTCCTCCCCGCATTCTGTTCTGTTTACTCCTCCCACCTATGTTTTAACTTATGAGGCCAAGCAGTTTCTTTATTACTTAACCAATGACCTTCCTCCATCATGTTGGTGTTCTTTTAGAATCCTAGGGATAGAGAGTGGCAGATATAGGAGGATTACTGAAGTCCCAATACAGTCTAGTATATTTCATAAGCTCTAGGTCAATTGAAGATCCTGCTTCGCCTGCAAATAAAAAAGGGGGAAGGCAAGTTTCTAATGACATCAGAGGTTGACTTCTGGCCTCTGCAAGCACGCATGTACCTTCACACACATTAGTTCATTTACACACACACACACACACACACAGTCATACACATAAAGAAACACAAAAGTAACACTTAGGACATGAGGTTTGATGAGTACTAGAAAGAAACAATGGTTAATGTTATTGCTAGACTGCAGAGTACATAGATGATCATACTGATAGACAGCTCAGAAGAGAGAAAATTATAAAGAAAAGTGTATACTGTAGATATCTTCTTCCCTGCTCCTATATCCACCCTTCCTCTATCTCCACCCTCCAACTTCCCCAAGCTCTCGCCAGTCTTTCCCTTCTCCCTTTACTCTCCCTCTATCCCCTTTCCTCAACCTCACTCCCACCCTACCCCCCAATCCCATGCTCCCAACTTTTGCCCAGTAATCTTGTTTGCTTCTAATTTCCAGGAAGATCTATATATGTTTTTCTTTGGGTTCACCTTGTTATTTAGCTTCTCTAGGCCTGTGAACTATAGGCTTAATGTCCTTGGTTTATGGCTAGAGTCCACTAATGAGTGAGTACATACCATATTCATCTTTTTGGGTCTGCCTTATCTCACTCAGGACTAGTGTTTTCTATTTCTATCCATTTACATGCAAAATTCAAGATGTCATTATTTTTTACCACTGAGTAGTACTCTAATGCACATCATATTCTACACTTTCTTTATCCATTCTTCCATTGAGGAGCATCTAGGTAGTTTCAGGTTCTGGCTATTACAAATAATGCTGCTATGAACATAGTTGAAAAATTTGCTTTTTGTAGTATGATTGGGCATCTCTTGGGTATATTCCCAAGAGTGGGTTGTGGAAAGTAGATCTTGGCTCTAGGGGATCCCAGGTTTCCATGGGGATGTCCCAGCTAGGTCATTGGGCACCAGAGAGAGGGGTGCCTTAATTGTCCTTGCCCCATTATCACACTGAAGATTATCTCAAATATCACCATACGAATCCCTGTCTAAGCGATGGATGGAGATAGAGACAGAGACCCCTCATCAGAGCAATGGACTAAGCTCCCAAGGTCCAGTTGAAGGGCAGAAGGAGGGAGAACAGATGAGCAAGGAAGTCAGGACCGCAAGGGGTTTGTGCACCAACTTAGGCACTGTGCCTACTCACCAAATCCAGCTGACTGGGATTGAACCAGCATGTAATCAAACTGGACTCTCTGATTGAAGCTGACAATGGGGGTTGACTAGAGAAGCCATTAGAGAAAGGCACGGGACTTATTTTTATGCATGTTCTGCCTTTTTGGAGACCCTAGTCTATGTGGATGCACAGCTGCCTAAGCCTGGATGTAGGGAGGAGGGGCCTTGGACTTCCCAAAGGGCAGGGAGTTCTCTGCCCTCTCTCAAGCAGAGAAGGGAAAGGGAGGGAGATAGGTGGGGAAGCAGGAGGGGTTGGGAGGAGGGGAGAAGTTGTAAATTTTTGAATTGAAAAAAAAAAAAGAAAGAGGTATACTTAAGGGGCTGGATGTGAGACTCAGGAGTGTGTCTACAAGGTTAGCTTTTTGGCAAAATGTGAGTCATTACCAGCACCACCAATTGGAGAAGAAAAAACTCCTAAGCAAACACAAACTCATAAAAGATAGACTATATGATCTCCTGCAAACCCCTTCTCCAAAGATTTTCAGATATTAATGAGGGATATGTTATTTAGCTTGAACCACATGACAGTACATCCCTGCAAGTCTCGCATCATTTTACTATAAGAGCAGACTGTCACATAGTATATACGGCTAAGTTCTCTTCAGATGAGCTCACTTATTTATCCACAGATATTGGCAACCATAGAAGGAGTCTCTAAACACAGACCCTTTAAGCTAAGATAGATAGCCCCTCATGCTAACAAATTAGGATTCATTTCTTACTCCCTTGAATGGGAAAGAATCTTGATGCTTTTTAAAGATCCTACTTGCGTAGAAAGAACTCAAGATCTACTTTCCAAGTTCTGAAAGACTTACTCTCCTGCTCTTTTACAGGAAGTGGAAGCTAATTGTCAATGCCTCTGTTGCTAATTGTCTCCCTCTTGTCGCTCTCCTACCTTTTATTTTTAGTGATAATCTCCACTGAACATGAAATTCACCTGAACCGGTACTCATTCTGATAAGAGCACCAAAGCAGTTAGTTGCTGGGATCTACCATCTTCATCCTCCCTCCACCGGAATCTGCCATCTTCATCCCTCTCTCCACCATCTGTGCTGAGGATTGAAGACTGAAGTCCATTCTACAAACTTACCCTTATGAGAGTGCTAGTTATCTAATGCTTACAGATGCTCAGCAAGTCCACCCACTGATCTTCCCCCAACTTAAGAGCACTGTTGTCTTAAGTATATGGCTGATTATTCAGAACAAAAGGAAACTGCACATATGTACTGCATATGAGAGAGAGAAAGGGGGCAGAAGGATGGGGAGCACTGGGGGGATGTGAAGAAGAGGAAGAAGGGGAAGCGAGAAAAGAAGAGGAGAAAAAGGAAGGGGAAACTCGTAGGTAGGGAAGCAAAAAAAAATGAACTCTTTTTTTCCCTCATTTTATTTTATTTTTTAAAAAGAAAATAAACTTTCTTTTTTTCATTTCTACACAATAATCCTAGTTCCTACTCCCCTCCTCCCATTTATCCTTACCTTCCCCTCTACTTTACTCCCCATTCACTTCCCTAGAGAGGACAAGGCTCAGTGTTCCAAGGAAGACCAAGGACCTCTTCACTATATCCAGAAAGATGGGCAAGTGTACATAGATCATGGGTTCCAAAAAAGCCAGTACAACAGTCAGGACGAATCCTGGAGCCACTGCCAGTCTGCCCTTCTGCTCCAGCTGTTAACTTTGTCACTTCCACATCTTGAGGGATCAAGATTGGTCCTATGCCAGTTCCTTCCTGTCCAACTGGGAGAGATGTGGTGAGCTCCTTTAGCTCAGGCAAACTGTTCCAGTGAGTGTTCCACCTTGGTCTTGGCCTCTTTGCTCAAATTCTCATTCCTTCTACTCTTCTAACTAGACTTTGGGAGCTCAGTCCAGTGCTCCACTGCAAGTCTACCTGCTCCTGCCCCAATAGTCAGTTACTGTAATTGAAGGTTCCATGCTGACATCCAAGATAGTCATCAATCTACTACAGGCCAGTTCTGGCATCCTCACCACTATTGCTTAGTGTCTTAGTTGGTATAGGGACAAGGTACATAAATTGTATTTTTAATAAATAAAAGTACCAATTGAAGAACTGAGAGTAAAACCGTTGCCCACGGGTCAGCCTATACAGACCAGATTATAGTGCACACACTTTTTAAACTCAGTAGCCAATGATACACATATTTAATCCAGAGTTGCTAATGGATATCAGGTGCCTTCCTTTAATTTCAGTGGTGTATACCTTTAATCCCAGTCCAAAGGAAAGAAAAATCATGAAGACAGCTCTAAGGGACAGCCTCATTCTGGATTCCAGGAGTCAGGATCACCATTTCTGTCTGAGGTTGGAGGTAAGAGCCAGGGTCTGGCTCTTTTATTATTTTGGATCTTTAGGCTGAACCCCATTTTCTCTCTCTGAGTTTTTAATAAATTGTGCTTTAACATAGGGTCGTCCTTGTGGATTTGCTGGAATTTCTTCTAGTGCCAGATTTCAGCTAGCTCCAATATATTTCTTTCCTTGCTCTCCATCAACTATCTGATTCCCTCAAAGTTCTACTTCCCCTTCTTGCCATCTCTTCTTTCCCCCACCCCCTATACCCCAATTTTCTCAGGAAATCTTGTCTTTTTCCCCTTCCCAGGTGTGGATGTATATATATGTTTATCTTAGGGTTCATCTTGTTACTTAACTTCTCCAGGATCGGACCATAGTCTTGTTATTATTTATTACAACAGCTAGTATTCACTTATTAGTGAGCACATACCATGTTATCTTTCCGGGTGTGGTACCCTACTCAGGATGCTTTTTTTCTAGTTCCACTCCATTTGTATGAAAATGTCAATATTTTTTCCAGTAGTACTAGGTGTTGTGTAAATGTTCATATTTTCTTTATCCATTCTTGGGTTGAGTGGTATCTAGGTTGTTTCATGTTCTGGCTATTATAAATAATGCTGCTGTGAAATATAGGGGAACAAATGTTCTTGTGAAAAGGAATAACAATAGTTGGTACAGGAGGTCTGCTTGACTTTCACCAAACATGGTTATTAAGTAAGCATCTTATGTATTGTTTTTATAAAGAAAATGGAGGAGGAAGGTACTGGTGGAGAGGACTTTCACTAATGGAATTAGAAATGGAATATATGTAATGATGAGAACCAGAGATTAACTGCTATGATAAAATCATTATTATTATTCTAAATTTAAGAAATACAAACTCACAATAGACACTGATAAAAAGATTTGGAATTATTAAAAGAATTTGTCAGAGCTGACAGCTAGGAGATAAGGTACAGACAAAAAGACAGTAGTAAACATTTAATATTGCCAGTACTTTTCAGAGACACAGATGAATTACCCATAAAACTAAATAAATGCTTTTTATTTGACTCAGACATAACTTACCAAAAGAGGATTCCCCAAAATTAGGGTTGGGAAAAGGTTTTATTTCTGTAGTTTTAGGATAATAAAGGTATAAGCTAAGGAATTCAAAGATACCTGGACTTGTTAAGAAACAGGAACAAATCATCCAGAAAAAGAACTGTTCCAAGAAAAATAAGTAAATTGTCTTGTTTGTAGTTATTTCCTACAAGGTAAAGTTTAATAATTTTTTCCAAATACTTGTTTCTCCTGTTCCTTATAGACATAAAATGCAAATGGACTCTTGTAATTCCAGTTCAATTAAAGATTAAAGCTGTTTTGGGGTTGAGTGTGGATTCCTTTGTCTAAATCCAAGTATGTTTATTAAAGTGTGATTCAAATTCTCTGTCTCATGACAGAAAAGTCACCTGATATGGAACAGAAGAAAAACAAAAATTTAAGAACTATTTGGTGGCATTAAACTCATAATCCTTCTTTGGTTTTATACTGATGTTTTGACAGCTTTTCTTAAAGTATAAAATTTTTGCCATGATATTATTGGTCACATAAAGCAACAATAGTTCTAGGAAAAAATACATCTATCGAATGAGGTTGAGTTATTATTTGTCTGCAGGGAACCATGAACATGCTTAACTGTGGCCTTAGGTTTGCATAAGATGAACTCCCACAACAACAACTTTTCCAGGAATTATAATAAGTATCACTAGGCTGGAAAACACAACCCTAGGAATTGACTTTCAACCACAAATTGCTCAGAAAATTTGAGAAATAGTGATATGACTAGCCTAATCTAATAGACTACACTAGCTTTTAGGACTTCAGATAAGACCTGCACTTTCCCATTACAGATGGACAAAAATATAATAAGTTACTCCTTTTCAGGAGACTTAAACCATTACTACAAATTTTTATTTCATTACCCATAGAGGCCATTGCCTATTAAGCAGAATACAAATTAAGAATACTATGCCTGTGCATTCCCAAGAGTTGGGTGTGTTTGTTATTAATTAGTGGATTAAGGATATTATGATGAGAGAATAAAAGTGTAGATTATTGAATCTATCTGAAAGAATAAGAGATGAGATAAAAAGTAGATATTGAATCTACTTTTAAAAAGCAACTACTAGCCGTGTTATGGTGGCACACGCCTTTAACCTGCACTAGGAGGTGCTTGGATCTCTGTGAGTTCGAGAACAGCCTGGTCACAGAGCTAGTTCCAGAATGGCCAAAGCCAAGCAGAGAAACCCTGTCTCGAAAAAAACCAAAAAAAAAAAAAAAACAAGCAATTACTAGTTTTAAATGTTTTATATATATTATAAACAAATTTTGTATTTGATACAAAGCTGAAATGAAATTTGTTAAATCATATGTTCATATGTTTCTAATCTTATTAAACATATTGCAAATATACAGTTAATTAAATGTAATGCAAATTTCTGGTCTTGAAAAAAACTATTACTAACTAATCTAGAATAATAAGTATAAGGTTATAGTTATCTATTATAATTGTAAATATAGTCACATTGTATATGTTTTGTGAAGGTAAACTAAAGACATATTTTAGATAAATAAATCATCTTAAATACTTCCCAAGATTTAAAGCATATACCATTTACATGTTGGAATAGTTTTTGCTATGACAATGAGAATGGTCTGCTCCTGGCAGCACCAATCTACTTTAGGATGATAATGGACAGTGAAGTGAAGAAACTCTGATGAGTTTAATTTCTTTGTGGCTAAAGTAAATCCCTGGGCAAAAAAAAAATGCCGCCTCTCTACTGTTATGGTATGTTGTCAATGAGACATGTAAACACAAAAGAAAGTGACTACCAAGCATTGTCAAAGAGGGTGGGGATACCCTGTATGTGGTCTGTTGCTTCACAGAAAAGCCTCAAAGAAATACCAGGCCTGTAGGCCAAACATGGATGCCCTAATGTTGGAGAAGAACCTGGTGATTGTCTAGGCAGCCAAGTGTTTCATACATCATTTACACCTTTGGAACTTGCTTGCTTGCCTAATACTCAGCTAAAATAATTTCCTTCTTGGGTCTATGAGGGAGTTAAATACTAGATAATTATAGCTTTTTCTTATTTCCTGATGCAGAAAGCAAGTTATGATAAAAAGTAAAACAGGTGCACAAGACTTTGGACACACTAAGATAGATAGATATGAGTATTTTCTCTGAATTTGTCAAATGAAAATGGAACAGACATTGTTATATGTAGTTATTGCACATATATAATATAATATAATTATTATACTTATTGTATATAGTTTTCTTATATTAGTTATAACCTTTTTATTTTAGACAAAAATGGGAAATTACATTAATTCTCGCCTATATTTTAATAAGTAGATCAGGCCTTAAAGATCAGAAACATTGATAGCACAGGCCTAAGAACGACTATTAGTAAATAGTACTTCATGAAACAGAAAAGCTTCTGTACAGACAAAAAATGTTCTTCATTCAGACAAAGCAGTAAATTACAGAATGGGAAAAGATTTTTATCAGCTGCACACCTGATGGAAGACTAGTATCTACAACACAAAAAGAAGTAAAAAAAATAGGAAAAGAAAACTAAAATCAAGAAAACTAATAAAACAATGAAAAAGGGGTACACAGATCTACAGAGAATTCTCAAAAGAGGAAAACATAGGTGGATGTTGAAAACACTTAAAGAAATGGGAACATCCTTATCCTAAAGGATATGCAAATAAAAAAGTGTTGAAATTTCTCTTATTTCAGTCAGAATGTCTAAGATCACTAAAACAAATGACATCTCATACTGGTGAGAGGGAAGGGGTTAAGTGGAACACTCATTCTTTGCTAGTGGGTGTGTGAAGTTGTACAACACCTATGGAGATCAGTGCGATGGCTCCTGAGGAAGCTGTAGTTAATCTACCACAAGTTCCAGCTATACCACCCTTGGTATTTGTATTCTACAAAGGTTAGTTGTAGAGTAGAAAACTAGAGGAGAGGGTGTTAGAATAGATAGTTATGTATAGATAAAGTTGTGTGGGAGACAGAAAATGAAGCAACAAACAGGAAAGCAGAAGGAAAAGGGAAGAAGG
>CAWTZC010000759.1:0-28518 GCA_963919715.1 Microtus obscurus
CTCCTCTTTTTCAGGAAGGTCACAGTGAGCTTTTTCTCATGTAATCATCCATGTAGACTGGAGTCCCAGTTCACTCAGCAGCACTGTTTCTCCCAGTGAACTCCCTAGCTCCCAGCACTGAGAACTCTCAAAGTTCACAGCCAGAGGGCTTCAGCCTCGTGGTTTTGCCTGGCTCATGGACACCCAGCATCACATCAGCTGACATCACTGTGTTGTTCCCACTTTTGTCTTTGCCTGGATGCGCGAAGATTTTTTCCACCAGGCCACATTGCCTTTAGGTTAACTCTTTCTTTCTGTTTCCAGCTCGTCTGGCCCACTCTCGCTGTGACACACCCCCCCTTCCCCCGGAATGGTTAGTGACTTCAGTCCACACCTACCACTAGCCTGTGCTAGCCTGGACTTAGAGTAGTTTATTCAGCTCCATTTTGGTAAGTATGTTGCCTCCAACCTTAGCCTATTTCAGACAGATGGCTGAGCCGTGAGAGCTCAGGACGCCTTGCCAAACACTTAAAATCATTTAATTGTCTCACAATTGTCTTCTCTCTGCTCTTGTCTCTCGTGTCATCTGTGTGTGCCCACACCTATGGCCTACTGCTAGTGGCATGTGAGGTTGCAGAACAACCCTATAAATTCATTCTCTTACAACCACTTTGTAGATTGAACTCTGTTTCTCTCCTCCGAATGTTTTTGCCAGTGGGAGACCCTGATGGGCATGATGCAATGCCAGCACTTGCTGAAGAAGTCAATGACGGCTCTGGAGGAATGGGAGCCTTGGCCTTGGCCCACACATGTGCTGCTGTCCTTTCCTCGGATGCCAGTAGGACAATGAGACCATCTCTGTCCTCAGAATTGCCTTGCTTGTTGTTTTGGGGAATCCTCAACCTCTTGGCTTACGATTTTAGATCTTATTGAATCTTAGTGTCCTAGCCCACTTATCCTTCTTTTATGCTCAGTTTGTTTTCTGTGCCTGTCCTAGTAAGTGAGTGTAGCATTTTAGGCCATTGGTTCGCGATAGTGCCAACAGAGCCCTTGCTCAAGGGTGTTTGCTTACTGCTCTTATGTAAGCAAGAGTGTGTGTCAGTATAGTATTGTGCATTTTTAGAGACTGGGACATTCAAGCCTGCAGGGAAGCTCTTAAACAGGAAGGTCAACAATTCAAAACATCTTCAGGAAGGAACTCTCTAAAAGTGACCAAATTCTCTCTTTCTCTCCTCCCCAAGATTTTACAAATAAGCTTCAGAGTTAACTCAGACAAGTCAATACAAAGATGACTGTGAGAGCATACCAGCTTCTGGGAAGAAGCAGAAAACAGCCATGCTGCTTGGAAGAGGCTTAGACCAGCTAGGACTCAAAGCACACTCATCTACCTGTGGAGCTGCTGGCAGGCTGTGCAGTGTGCTCCATGTTCTGTTCCTACCTTTGCAAGCTTGTCACCCATGCCAGGGTAGGCTTGTGGTGCAACTGTCTTTGAAATTTTATGAACCTGTAAGTCACTCCTCTCACCCAGATCAGCACTAAGTACAAAATGCCCATAAAGCTCATTGGTTCACCAAGCTGGACGTAGGCATCTGTATTTGGTCCCTCGGGTTCCTGTCTGGTGAGGGAGCCATGTATGTTGCATCTTCCAGGAATGGACTAGTCACACGAACAGGTGGGAAGGCATGGGAAGATAGAAAGAATGGTTATGGGAGGGTAAAGAGGTAGTTTGGGCTGTTCAGGCATTCACCAGTTGACAGTGAGATTTACTAAGGAGAGGATTTATTTAGATTCTTGTGGCAGATCTTCTTGGTAACAGGACTGACTGTATCTGAGAGGGCTCCAAAAATGCAGCATTTAACCACATTAGCCCAGGTTTTATAATGAAAAAAAAACAAAGGACGATTTGGGGGGGTGATTAACTCACACCTGTCTGAAATGTAGTTATCTGTGTCCTGCAGTTGTTCTGTCAGCTTGATGAGCTGAAAGCAAGCTTGACTATAAAGCAGAAATAGCAGTTAGCCTTCTATCTATTATTTGCAACAACAGTGAAAATGACAAGGTAGCGGGATTTCCTCAGGAATAGTTTAGTGTGCTGCTAGAGTACAGCTTGTACAACCTAGGTGCTTTGCATGCTAATGGCATCTTTGTTTTTTGTCTCTTAAGCATAAGGAGTTTAAATTTTAAACATAATGGGAGTATTTGGTGGAGAGGAACAGAATATAGTCGAAATAATCATCTGAAATTCTCAGAGAATTAAAATTAGCTTAAAAAGAAAAGAAAGCAGCTAATACTGGTAACAGGGGCCCTACACAGTGCTAATGGGACTGTAACCTTGGTCTAGCCAATGTGAGAGTCATACACACATTTCTTAAAACAAAACACATGGGAAATAAATCATCATATGACCTAGCCATGCTCTGCCAGAATGATCAGGCAGAGGACCCATGATAACAGAGGTATCTGCATATCCCATACCCATAGTCACTGCAGCACTAAGTACAAAAGCCAATCAGTAAACAAGACAGCCCTGGACATGGATAGAGGCTGGACAAAGAAAAGGTGCCGTCATACAAGATGGGATTAGAAGTATGTTGTTTTCAGGGAAAGTGAACCCAGCTGAGAAAGATCCTATTATGTGATTAAGCCAGCTGCAGTCCTGGATTCTAGTACATACACAAAAGTGATGGAGTGGGTCTTGTATCTTATCTGTTGATTTCATTGGTTAAAATAAAGAAACTGCCTGAGCCCCATTGGATAGGCCAACCCCTTAGGTGGGTGGAGAGACAGAAGAGGATTTTGGGAAAGGAAGCTGAGTCAAAGTGGAGTCGCCATGATGTTCTCATTCCAGAGAGATGCAGGCTAGATCTGCGCTAGTAAGCACACCATGGGGTGCTAAACAGATTATCAGAAATGGGCTAGTCCAGATGTAAGAGCTTAGCCAATAAGAAGCTAGGAACGATGGGCCAGGAAAAGTGTTTAAATGAATACAGTTTCCGTGTAATTATTTTGGGGCATAAGCTGAGCCATGCAGGCAGCCGGATACGGGGAGGACACACACGCCGGGGCTTCCTCTTACAAATTGGCGCCCCACGTAGCGGTGAACCTATTAGTGCTGTCAGGCCGCGGCAGGCAAGGGGAGGGCCGGCCGGGCAGGGACTGAGGCCGGGAGGCTGGGCCCGCGCGGCTGAGCTAACTCCGGGAAACGCTCTCAAAGAGGCGGCAGGGGGTCGTGAGCTCCTGGCGACTTGGGAGCGAGCAGTGCGAGTTGCGGGCGGGTGGCTAGGGAGTTCAGGCGGGTCTCCCTGCGTGAGCTCCGTAACCTGTGCTGCTGGTGCAGCCCAGCGCCGCGACCGAGCGCGGCACGCTTGGACCTCACTGCGTGGTCCAATCAGGGAGCCACGTGGGCGCCCAATAAAGGCGGATTTGAATTAAGTCAGAAGGATAATCAGGTAAGGTTATACCCAGCTTTTATTAACTCACGCAACCAAGGGTTCCCGCGCAGTTCCCGCGCAGCACAGGAGAGAGGAAGAACAAGGCCCCCACAAGCAGCCTCTGCGACCTGTATTTAACAGTCAAAAGCCTGCCCCAGGCGAGCCCACCCACTCGGGGGGTGGGGCTCATCCCCTACACAAAAAGTTCTACATTACATGATACAGTGCTGAAGTAACCCTGTCTGTGGAGACAGTGGGGACCACTGAGAGGGGAGAAGGAGGGTAGACAGAATGTTGTAGTTGGAGGTCACCAGAGAAAGAAGACCACAAACTTTAAATTGAAAAGACTACAGAAGTCTCCTTCCTAGCAGTGTTGCTACAACACTCCTCTGCCAGGCTAGCTGCTGCACAAGGGAAAGATGCAGACTGCAGTTTCTAAAGGCACCACACAACTGTCTCAATTCTGAGGATGTCTTCCTATGTGTGAGGCATTATCATGGGTTTTGTTTGTTTGTTTTGTTTTTCTTAGCAAGCAGCATTTAAGTGAGATCACAGAAGCAGAATGAGCACTTGATTAATATTTTGGGATAATATCACACACCAAGAGAAAGAGGAACATTTTGGGAGATGAGCCTGGGGCTCTGATACCTGTCATCCCTTTTAGATTGTTGTCAAGACTCAGCAGCTGATGAGAATGACATTTGGGTGTTGGTCCAGTCTTCCTATGGTTAATAATCCTTAGCTAACCATGGGGCCCCTACTGACTCCTAGAAGTTTTTTCTGGTTTGTTTGTTTTTTACACAGTAACTTAGTTTAAAAATCAGTTTACCCTAAGTCCAGTCAGAGAGGAAAAGACCAATAATATGAGCAAAGGGATCAAGACCCATGATGGGAACCACCCAGAAATAGCCAGTGAAGAGCTCACTGACTCTGGCCTAACAGCGGGGAACCAACATAGGACCAAACTAGGGCCTCCTTGAATGTGAGTGACAGTTGTGTGGCTGGGGCAGACTGTGGGGCCACTGACAGTGGGACCAAAATTTATCCCTATTGCTTGTACTGACATTGTGGAGTCCATTCTCTTTGGAGGGAAATCTCCCAGCCAAGGTATAGGGTGGAGAGCCTTGTGCAACACTTTGTTGACTAACCCCAAGGAAGCTTTACTCTCTCTGAGGAGTGGATGGGGAGTGTGTGGAGGGAGTGGGAGGAGGGGGGAGTGGAAACTTGGATTAGTATACAAAATCATAAAAGATAGTTTTCCAAAAAAAAATTAATAAAAAAAGTTCAGTTTAAGGTGGAACTAGATTTTAACCATTACAATAGTGATATACAAGGAGGAAAAACAGTTAACATATATACATAACAAAATCTATTAAACTTTGAGAATTGGAGAGATGACCCCATGGGTAAGAGCTCTCATTGCATTGCTGAGGACCTGGGTTTGGTTCCCTGTAACCACATAGGTGACTAATACAGTCTCTAACTCCAGTTGAGGTCACTCATTAAGACTACACTGGAGGACTGGAGAGATGGGTCAGGAGTTAGGCCAGCTGGCTACTCTTCCAGAGAACCTCCTGTCGGTTTACAGCCATCTGGAAATCCAGTTCCAGGGGATCCAGTGCTCCTCTTCTGAGTGTCCATGGACACTACCCAAATAGACCACAGATATACATACCAATACAAAAAAAATTATTTTAAAATCAGTCTCCTAAGTAAGATCCCATGCCAATGGGGGGATAACTGTTATATAGGATGGTAAGGCAGGGCCCTGGCCATTGCAGCAACTTTGGCTCTTGCTCCTGGCACAGTGTCTGGCTTGAACATGGTACTGTTGTTTCTCTGGCAAAGAGTCGGATGAGCTTGGGGAAGAGTCGCCAGGTTGTTCTGGGTCATGGGGATCACAGTTGTCTTTTGTGGTCCTGGATTGTAATAACATTCAGGAATAAACCCACTTAGCCACAGGAGAAATTCTGTGAGTTGTCATACAACAATGACCAGTGCTGTGATGGATTGGAAATTCGCACATGCTCAGAACAGGCGGTCGGACCCATGTTCCTCCCTGCCCTCCTTTCTTCTCACTTCCCTTAGCCCACTCTGCTCAGTACATGGAGAGAATTCATTTCCTGGAAACTGACCACTTCCCTGTCTTAGCACCATTTCCAAGAGCAGCATCTGTTCCTAGAAGGCTTTCTGCCATCTTCCCATGTAAAGATCTGCTCAGTGTTCCAGTTGCCCCTTGGACAAGCTCTATTGTAGCATCAGGAAGCATTTGACAGGAGAACCGCTTTTGCAGTTAGAATAATGAATGGCCTGTTCAGTTTAGGTATTCCTCCCATTTTAAGTAGAATACATAATTATACCATAGACATATGATTTAAAAAGGACTCAGATCTAGAAACACTGTTTCTAAACCCAACATTCGAGTACAGTGTGCACAGCACTTATGTGCCTGACCAAAACCCATGTTTCCCCTCAGTGACAAACCATTCTATAGATATTACGACTGATATATTTGTCTCCAGGGGGGGGGGAGGCGTAAACAAACTTGACAAGGTGTGGGGAGCTGAACTAGCCCCCTCCTGCATGGGTCCTAAGCACACACACCAAGACCTAAGGCCCTGCCATTTCCCAGCTCCCTCCCTAAAAACCCCTGGGCTAGATTCTTCCCAGTCTCAGGTCTGGTAGAAAATACCAACTCCTGATGTTCATTCATGAACAACTCAATATTACCCAAGTCTTAGTACTGACCCACCAATATCAGGCTCTCAAGAGACCTGAGAAAATCCCAAGATGGGGATTTGACAAAACAAGAGAATGGAATGAAAGACTCTAAATGCTATAAAGCCTCTCCTCAACCCTAAGACATTTTTTCTAAAACCTACACTCACTCTTGAAAACAGGACAGTCGCCCCACACCCATCTGAACTGCTTATCTTCCTATGTCATGGGAATAATCTTCAAACACAACTCCCTTCTGGGAATTGGAGGCAAAAGACAACCCACAGATGTTGACTCAGTTCCTGATGTGTTGATTTAGTCACTAGAACAAGGTCAGGAAGACCACAAAGATGCTCTCCCTTATCACCTGACAACACAGTTATTCTCCTGCCCTGGAATAGACCAATCACTGCTAGTAACCCTTTGACTAAGCCAATCCAATAAGTTGGAAAAAACCTACACGGTTCCCCCTTGTGTCTGTGGTTTTTTGCTTTAAAAGATGGACTGTAACATCTATACATTGTCCTTCGTATCCCAAAACCCCGAAGGACCCTGTCATGACAGAATAAAAATCCTCTTGCTTTTGCATCAATTTGTGGTTAATGTGAATGGTGTCTGGAGCAAACACTTCCCTGATGTTTGAACATCTAGTCCAACATTTTAAGGTGTGTTGGCCGGAAACTGAGTTGCTTCTGGACCCATTCCAGACCCAGTTGGAGGTAATATCAAGCACTCTTATTGTCTTTGTCTGCTGTCTGCTTTGTTTCTGTGATTATTGTAGTCTGGGTTTGTTGGTATTCTGAGTCTGGCGAAAGTGTGCAGTGCAGTTTCTGAAATTATACCTAACAGTGGAACAGTATCTGTACTGGAGAATGCTCCAGTAATCTGGCAAATCTGGAGGATACTCCAGTATCCAAAGGGGCTAAGAGTGACCAGATCACTCCTCTAGTTCCCAGGAGGACGGCTGCCATTCACCTCCTCTCTGAGTCTGTAGTGCTGAGCAGCTTCTGATTTTGGAGTTTGGTTTTGGCTTTTCATGTCCTTGGTTTTATGTCGTGTCCTTTTTTTTGTATATCTGTTTGTACACAAGACTAAATCTGGTACCATGGGGTAGTAAGTAACTTCACTTCTCTGACCTAACTCTAACTTTAGAGAAAACTGCAGACAGATCTGTGGAAATCCAAAAGAAATGCTGGCAAGCCGTCTGCTTCCTTGGTCCACTTTTGAAGTGGACTGACAAATGGGTGGGACTTCAATCTAGATGCTATTTTGCAGGTTAAAGAAAGTCCCAGCCTGACCCTTATGGCCAACTTACCTATATTGTCACCTGGGAGAGCTTGTCCAGAGAACCCCCCTATTCTGGGTCAAACCATTTGTTACAGAGCACAGTGCAGGCACCAAGGCCAGCTTCCCTCGGCACTGATAACAGCATTCTGCCCCTCCCGTCTGTCTTCCTGTGCAGGAGGCACACAGACCAGTGGGGTTCAAGGATGCCCTAATTCCTCCCCACAGGACCCAGTGCAAGCCTGGGAACCAGCAGTAGGTTGTTTCTCTGGGGTCAGATACCCTATTAGAAAGCAAAGTTTCATAAAGAGCCTGGACATCTTCCATTTTGGCAGCCAGGTCTGGGTATGACAGCAGATAGAGAGATTGCAAGTAAGTATCCCTGTGGCTTTTGGTAAAAGGCGAATTACCGACCAAGAGGTAGAGGGCAAGACAGCCAACATCAGAAGGGCCTCCCAGCCCTGATAGCATCTCTCTTCTAGGGATGCTCTGTTCCAGTCATCAAATGCTGTGTCCAGGGTAAAGCTTCTGGTTTAAAAATTGGGGAAAGTTAAGCTGAGTCACTTTAAAAAAAGTGCTTATAAAACACAGACTGTTGGTTTCTATATTTCTTACTATGCAGTGTGTGCAGAAAAAAAAATTAATTTCCCAGCTCTTTAGGATGGATACAGGACTACACTCTCTTCAAGAACTATCACTATAGGAGCCCTGGCCCTGAACCAGGGCCATGTAAAACAGCTCAGCTGAGCTTCTAGGTTGCCCATGTTCCCATGTTTAGATCCTAAATTTGACACTTGAGTCTCGCAATGCTTGAGTTGCCCCCACATGGCAAGGATCTGCTGAAGCCTCTCATTCCACTACAATGGCAAAAGGAGTGTTAATGGGAGTAATGAAATTAAGTTAAAATGGCCCTTTTGACTCTTTATAATGTTTATAGGCTATTTTAAAAACAGGCAAAGATTCTCATTTATTATGGATATAAAAGAGGTACATGTTTGGTTGTTTTCAGATTCTGTCTATGGAAAATAATTCTGCTATGCAAAGCAAGTCCAAAAGGGATATTAATAAGTTTTAAGGTAATATGTTACCTAATTCTGAAAATAATCCATACTAATGTTCAAAATAGCTGTATCAGTTTGCATTTTTACCAAAAATGGAGGATTTTTTATTCCACATTCTCTTAACAATTGTCAAACCAATATTTTTAATCTTAGTCATTTTTAAAGGAATAAGTTAAAATCTCAGAGTTGTTTGATTTCCCCCATTTCCTCAATAATTAAGGATACATATTTTAAGCAAATTTTAAATATCTTTCAGTCATTTTAAGTTCATCTGTTGAGAGTTTACAGTTGGAGGTCCATAACGGTTAACATAAGTCACAAACAATCCCACACCAGTTTGGAATTATGAATAATAGGATGGTATTTATTTAAAGGGGAAAAAGCACTTACAGATCACCGTCCCAGACAACAGCCCTCTGCCAATCAGAAAGGATTCTAGTCACCAGAAGTGGAGCAGGAAAGCAAAAAGAGAGAGCAAGGAGGAAAGTGGACGCATTTTAAAGAGAGAGACCACGCCCCAATTGGGCTAGTATCTCAGTGGCTATTGGCTGGAGTGAGCGGAAGGACCTCCCACAACACCTCCCCTTTTGTTTAAGTAAAGAGAGATCTAAACCATCTATGAAACTATATAAAAAGTACAACATACTCTTCTAACTACTTAGGTCTTGTATAATAAATAACTTGGCTAAGTCATGAGAGAAAGCGGAACCACATTTATATAGTCTTTAACCTCATAGAAGATCTGAGAAGGGAAATAATGTTACCTGGGTAATTAGGAAATTCAACTTCCAAAACATGCAACAAATCACAGAGACAACTAGCTACCTGGGCAATCACCCAAAGTCACGTTTGCAGCTAGGCTAACCAACTTTGGCTAAGGCCTAACATAACTGACATACCATTTTCAAAGGCAAGCAACTTTTCCAAACTATCTTACCCTGTCTTGGCAGGATATGACAGTCCTGTTTTATCCATTGATGCACACTCTGTATCTCTGTCAGATGGCTGAGGTATGGGCATTTCTTTGCCCAAAGGCCAGTTCTGCCAAAAAGAAAGGCTCCAGGTGGAGTGTCTTTGGTGCTCAACATTCTCTCGGGAATAGATCAGTGCTGCCAGGAGCAATTGCATTGTCTCACTATCATGAAACTCTGAGTTAGATTAAAGGCCAATTTCTACAGCTATTTGGAAGAGGTTGAAGATTATCTATCTATACTGAGTATAATCTCGATGTATCTAAGGGACGTGATTAGTCTAATTATAAGAAATGACAAACTTAGATGACTATTGATCTATATAATTCTCATATCTATCTAACTTAAGGACTAAGACAATAAACAACTGTGTAATAAATGGGGATAATTACCTCCAAATATAAACAATGTACAAATATATATTGCAATATGGTAAATATATATCATTACACAAACAATATATAAGTATCTTATTCAGAGGTATAAATGTACACTACAATATGGTAAATATATATATATATCAATACAATATATGTCAATACATAAAAAATGTTTTAAAGAGAGGTAGAAACATGCATGCATACACTGGTCAATACAATTTAACTTTTGTATCAATATACAAGAATTGATACCAATATATTTGTCTAAAAACAGTAACTCACAATTATAAATCTATTATCCCATCATCCAATTATCTCTCTTTTTTTCAAAAGATCCCTGAGCTTATAAAATTTCTCCCCCAAACACAACCAAATACTAATTATAATCAACTCCTAAATCATGTTGCTAAACCCATGGACAAACTTTACTGGGAGAGGGGACGTCAGTCCTCTAGAATTACTTCCAGCTGTCATGGGGCGACGTTCTTTTCTGGGGGATCCTGTGGCTAAATGATGGTTAAATTTAAAGATCAATGTCTTTTAAAATTGCAAATGATCTCTGAGTATTTTGTAGAGGTCTGGATAGAATGTTGTATAAGATGTGCACCATTTCCAGCTAACCAAGTTGGGATTGTCTTGTGCAGCTGGTTCCCAAAATTGGTCTTGTAGTAGTGCTATCAGTATCATGACATCATATCAACCAGGTGGACTTGTTGTTATAGGGTCCAATCTTCTTCCTGGAAACTTCAAATGTCACTGCAGGAAAAACTCCATTGTTCATTGTGAAAAGCTTAAATATTAGCCATATATATATATATATATATATATATATATATATATATATATTTAATGAGCATGATAGATATAGTCAATGAAAAGTATGATAGATATGAAGAAAAAGCAATGATGTTTTCTAAACTCATATTTCCTTCTATCCCATATCATAGCTCTTGACATGAGACAGAAACTCTAGAAACTCTGGGATTTTTTTTTCTCTAACCATCAGGCTTGGAATTGGAGAGGGACTGAGCCAGAGTCAACTTCAAAACCAGTTCTATATATTAATTAATAAATGCACATTAATACATATTTAAAGATAAGGGTGGAATAATTTTACTTACGAGACCTATTTGGGATTTTCTTACTTGATTCTTATTGGGTTGTAAATAGTTTCCATCTGTCAGTATTCAAACATCCAGTGTCCCTTTTATTTTCTGAAGAAGAGTGTTTTCCTGCAGAGATGAGAGAACCCTGATGCCATTCTATATGTTTCTCTTACCACCTGTATAAATATCATCATTGTGGATGAGCTGTTATTTCTCCTTTCCAAGAGGTTTCTCATCTTCAAATCGAAACTTTATTAATTTTGATGATATCTACAATTTTCTCTCCTATGTAAACAAGAGAAAAACCCCTTCCCCAACATAGCACATCTCTGGCATTTATTGAGAGGTCACCACATCTTTGAAATAAATCGGTTGATTTAGTTCAGCAGACTTTTCCATTATCCAATGTCTTTCTGCTGCTGTCGTTCCTTTCCCATTAGCGTTAAGAAAATTCAAGGTTAATAAAGCATTATGTAATCTATTTCTGGGGGTATTTTCGGTCCCTTTCTGTCTGTTCAGCATATCCTTTATAGTATGATTTGATCTTTCTATAACTGCCTGACCTGTAGGATTATTTGGTATACCTGTAATGTGTTTTATATTATAATAATCAAAAAGCATTTCATTTCTTAGATACATATGCTGGACCATTATCTGTCTTTATTTGTTCAGGCATACCCAAGATAGCCATAACTTCCAATAAATGTGTGACTACAGAATCAGCCTTTCTGAGCTCAGGGCAGTGGCCCATTGAAAACCTGAATACGTGTCTACAAGTGTAGTGTACCTATTTTTAATTTACCTAGTTCCATAAAGTGGAACACTTCCATCTTCCAGATTTCATTTCTCTTATTTTCCCTTTGGGTTACTCCCTGCAGGCAACAGTGTTTGATTATAGAAAGAACAAGTAGGACATCTCTTTATAATGTCCTTAGCTTGTTACCATGTAATGGAAAATTCTTTAGGCCTTTACTATTGACAAGATGCTTCTGCTTATGAAATTCTAAGGGCCTGCAACACGCTTCCAATCAATAATTGATCAATCTCAGCATTGCCTTGTTGCTAGAAGGCCAGGCAGACCTGTATAGGACCAGATGTGTGTTATGTACATTAGACAAAAACCTGTTCCTGATTATGTCTTTTACCTGGACAAACAATGAAGTCAACTCTGTGTCATCTGGTATAAATTCATGGGGTTTCAATATGCAAGATAACTCTTTCTGCATATTGTGAAACTGTAACTATATTAAGAAGGTTCTTTAAAATCCCTTAGCACCATAAGAATGGCATATAATTCTGCCTTTATGGACAGAATAATAAGGGCTTTGTTCTACCTTACTCAATTCATCTGACTTGCAACCTGCTTTCCCCGATTTATTTGCATTAGAATAGAATGTATGGCCTCCAGTTATTGGAGCATCATGTACAATTCTAGGAAGAATCCAAGAAGTTCTCTTTATGAGATTATGTCTACCACTTTTGTGGAGTTGCTATTAATTTATCTCAAAGTAGCACAAGCTCTTTGCCATGGTTCATTGTCTTCCAACAACTTTTTTATTTCTTCAGTAGTAAAAGGCACTATAATTTCTGCTGGGTCTATACCTGCTAGTTGGTAAGGAAACAGCTTACCTTTTATAATTAATTCAGAGACTTTCCACATAAGTTTTTAATTTTTTACTTGGTTTATTAGGTATAAATATCCACTCTAAAATAATATCTTCCCTCTGCATTAGAATCCCTGTTGGAGAAATTCTGGAAGGCAATATAACTAGGATGCAGCTAAGATTTGGGTTCACCCCCTATCCACATGTGCCTCCTGTAATTTTTCCTCAATCATTGTCAGTTCCTTTTCTGCTTCAGCTGTCAGTTTTTCTTGGACCTTTCAAATCTTTTATCACCATCTAAGGTTTTGTTTTAAATGAACTATTAGATCAGGTGTTATCCAAGCATCTGGTGATAGCCTGGAAATGTCTCCTAACAATCTTTGGAAGTCATTAATAGTCTATAACCAGTCTCTCCTAATTTGTGCCTTTTGCATTTTAATTTTCTCTAACCCTATTCTGTAACCTAGGTAATTAATAAAATTTCCTCTTTGAATTTTTCAGGGGCAATTTGTAATACCCACCTGGCAAGACTTTCTTTACTTCTTCAAACTTCCTTTCTAAAGAAGTATCTTTATTTGAATCAGATAACAAGATGTCATCCATGTAATGATAAATTATGGACTTGGGGAATTGTTTGCAGGTGGTATGACAAACACTTACAAATATTGTCACACTGTAGGACGATTGAGCATAGCCTTTAGGAGGACAGTTCATTAATATCTCCTATTAGGCTGAGAATTATTATAAGTAGGCACTGTGAAGATTTCTCTATCCTTTCTTGTAACAGTATAGTTAAAAAACAATCTTTCAAATCAATAACTATAAGAGGCCATCCTTTTGGTAATAGGGAAGGCAAAAGGAATTCCAGATTGTAGTGAGCCCATAGGTTGAATTACCCCTTGTTGAGCAGCACTTTTAAATCTGTCATCATTCACCAGTTACCAGATTTCTTTTTTTACAACAAACACAGGAGAATTCCAAGGGCTGGTTTGATTCTTCAATATGGTGAGCATCTAGTTGCTCTTACTCCAGCTGTTCCAATATGCCTGTAATTTATCTTCAGCTAGAGGCCACTGTTTGATCCATATTGGCTTCTCAGTTAGCCATTTTAAAAGGTAGGGCTGTTGGTACCTCAAGGTTTGAGTTGTTGCTGTATGTTCTTGTACAGCCTGAACGACTGTTGACCTTTTTCCATAATACCTCATTATATCCTTCACAGAATTATGAGTTCTGGAACTACAGGAATGTTAATCTGCCAATTCCATTGCTGTAGCAGGTCATGGCCCAATAGAATTTATTGCAATATTGGCTATTATTGGCCTTAGTCTTCCTATTTGCCCTTTGGGCCCTATACGTCCAACCCATCTTGTGCTTTGTTTTCCACGAGATAGGGTTCCAGTTCCCAGGAACTGATCATCTACCTCTTGAAGAGGCCAATTTGGATACCAAACTTCTGGAGTAATGATACTTACATCTGCACCTTTGTATTATAAGCCTTCAATAAAAGTGCCATTTATACAGACTCTTAGCTTTGGTCTTTGATCGTTAATAGAATTCTGCCAAAATAAACCATTACTCTGTCCTACTGGGTTTTTTTTACTCATCCTCCACACATAATTCATCATTTAGACCAGTATTGCTTTTTACAGCAGAAATTGGAGCTTTTAATTTTCTTGTTGAGAAACATTCTTACCTGTGACTGTGAATGACTGGGCCACTGTTGGCTTGAGGCCTGCGAGGCTCCTCAAGGAGTTTCCTGATGGTATCGGGTTGCCTTGTCTATCTGTTGTTGACCTGCATTCGTTGGACCAATGTTGGCCTTTTCTGTCTCCTACATAAATCTGAAGTCTGAGGTCTCCTATTTTTGTCATTCCCAGGAGATATTATTCCTAGAAATTCTTTGCCTGCAATCCCCTTTTGAGATGTTCTAATTTACCACAATTAAAACACCTGGCAATTTGATATCCCCTCATATTCCTTTAGAAATCGCTTCTTCTACCCAAGATTCTTCATTATAGCTAAACGTCTCAACATTCATCGTATACTGGAATCCATTCATCCATAGGTGCAGTCTAGACCTTAAAGCCCAATTATCTTTTGGCAATCTATGTTTGCATTTTCAAAAGCTAGAGATTCAAGAAGTATTCATCTTGCTTCTGGGTCTGTTACCCCTATATCCAGAACCTTAATTAATCTTTGCAAAAAGTCAATAAAGAGTTCTCCCCTGTTCCTGCCTAATCCTGGTATATGATTCAACCCTTTTTGCTGGATCTTGTATTCTATTCCAAGCATTTAAAGCTACTTAGTGACATAAACACAGCACTTCGTCATCATAAAGAGCTTGGACCTGTGGATCAGCATATGCTCCTACACCAAGAATTTGATCTTGGGAAACCTCCACATACGCTCTTCCTTGCTGTTCCATTATATTTGGATTCTTCTCTGAAATAGATTCCAAACATCAAGGAAGATCCATTATCTAAAACTACGAACACGAACTGATGGAAATCATGGGGGGGGGGGTAGCTCCTACATGTAGAAGCCCATGTCTTTATCCACATTTCCTTAACATATGCAGAGTACAAGCCAAAATTAACAATAGCTTGCTTAGTTTCTTTTAGATCATTCATTGCTATTGGCATCCATCTAGCTTCTCTGACTCCCTTTGAGCCTTTAGTTGACACTTTGTCAGAATAAGTCACAGGGTATGTCACTAAAACCTGGGTAAGCCAGTTCTAATAGCTGGTGGTGGCATTGTATCCTGTCCTTGTGCCTTCTTACTCTGTTCACCAGCTCCAATAATTTCTTCAATCATTTCAAGTCTTTTTCTTATTGTCTCTTTTGAATCTGAATCTCTCCTGATCTGCATGAGTTTCTAGTAAAGATTGTATGATTCTTAGGAGTGCCATATTCTTCCTAAATGATAGTATATTCAAAAGAATACCTGAAACCTAGTAACCAGTAAATTAAATAATCTCCATAGTCATATAATCCTTTCATAATATAATCCATTCTATTAGTAAACAAAACAGTAAAATTTGTGTTGGAAACAAAAGCTGCCATATTACCTATTATCCAGCAGGTGTCAGCTGTTGCCAAAATCGCAATGAAAACGAGGTCCTGTTTTAGGGTCTGCCTTAGTATTTGTTAAAAACTAGGAAATGGAAGTTGCACAACCAAAGTAAATGTAATTAAATCAATTCCGTACATGGAACCATAAACCCAGAATCCAGGGGTAGAGAAGAGTAACCCAGAAGCCATATATGCCTCCATGTGACAGAGTGGCCCTGAGGGGTTGCAGCTTTTGCCAACTGTGTGCTGTGGTTTGTGCCACTTTAGAGCTGCACTTGCAAGGGAGATTTAAAAGGACTCAGAAAAGAGCAAACCATTTATAGCAGAACCTACGTGGGCCTGTGGAGTTTAAATCCACGTGGGAGGCAAACGATAGGGTGTGTGAAGACTTGAAGTCAAGCTGAGGTGTCTAAAGGAAAAATATAAAGAACTGCAGCAAGAAAAGCCACAGTGTCATTAATTTATATTAAACTGCTGGCTCCACGCATAAAGGACAGGCCACAAGGCACAGGCCACAAGGCACAGGCCACTGCTGAGGGAGGGAGGGTTCATGCCAAGCTGAACTGGTGGCAGGAAGCCAAGCAGGGGGAAGGGGGCATCCTAAAACCAAATGTTCGGGTGCCAGATGAAGGCGTAAGTCACAAACAATCCCACACCAGTTTGGAATTTTGATTAATAAGATGGTATTTATTTAAAAAGGGAAAAAAACTTACAGATCATTGTCCCAGACAACAGCCCTCATGCAATCAGGAAGGAGTCTAGTTGCCAGAAGTGGATCAGGAAGCAAAAGAGAGAGTGAGGAGGAGAAGTGGCCGCTTTTTTAAGAGAGAGACCATGCCCCAATGGGCTGGTATCTCAAGCGGCTATTGGCTGGAGGAACAGAAGGACCTCCACTTAACACGTAACATAATTTTATTGGATTATTTGTTCTTTTAGGGACTAGGTCCTAAATTCCTTATATGTTTATATGATATATTCTCATTCTACAGGCTGATATTATGTTCTATTGATTATATCCTTTGCTACATAAAAAGCTTCTTAGCTCTGGAATCTCATTTATTGATTGTTTCTCTCAATGTCTATGCCACTGAGGCTGTGTTTGAAAATGTACTTAAAACTTTTTTCTTAGGATGGAGAGGTGGCTGTGTGGTTAAGAGCATTGCCTGCTCTTCCAAAGGTCCTGAGTTCAATTCCCGCAGCCACATGGTGGCTCACAACCATCTTTTAATGAGGTCTGCTGCCCTCTTCTGATCTGCAGACACACACAGACAGAATATTGTACACATAATAAATAAATAAATAGATTTGTCCTTTATTTAAAAAAAAAACATTTTTCTTCTATGAGGTTCAATATTGTTGGTTTTATGTTAAGGTCTTTGATTTGTTTGGGTTTCAGTTTTATGCATAAAGATAAATATGGATCTATTTTCATTCTTCTATGTCTAATTAATTCTTAAAAGGGAGCTTGACAGTCAAAATGCCGGGCTCATGGCAAATCTCAGGGCTTAGGAGGCACCCCACTAATTTGACCAAGGTAAAAGAGATTCTTCAGGGGCAAGTTAAAATCTGTGTTTCTTAAATGTTTAATGGAGGTTTACAGGCATTTCACCAACCTCTAAACATCAGCAGGCAGTGGTAGCCATGGTCTTCATATAGAATAGTCAGCATCAGATATAAGGGAGAAAGTTACAGCAAGAAGTTAATGGTTGCAAGATTATAGCTTGCAGAATTTTGGACAAGTAGAAGTAAAGCGAAAAAAGCGGGAAGCAAAAAGGAAGAGAGAAAGGCAGGAGGCAGAGAAAAGAAAAACAGAGGGTTCATAAACAAGAAAGAAATTTGACTAGGAAAAAAAAGGCAGGACTCAAACAGATAAGGAGCCTGGGCAACAGAAGATCAAAGACAAATGAAGATGGACAGAGGCACTCCTTGGAAAAAGGCAAATGTGCTTATGGCAAGGGAAGAACATTAGATTCTCTATAGATTTTCTAAGGAACACAGGAACTGACCACTCTGTGCTAAAACAACTGTTGAACAAACTGGACACTTACGAACTATAGAATTTGGAAACATAACAAATAAATGACTTGTTTCTTTCTGATAACCTCTAAATGCATAATCAAAGCCTTTTGTTGACTAAATGAGGACTTTGCTTTCCCTGCTGTCTTCAGTTCTGCAGGAGTTGCAAGCTGTATCTGCCTTGGCCTCCACCATGCCCTCCTTACCAGGATGACCACCTCCCCCTGCCACACCACCAGAGAAATCCTTGCCTCCTAGCAACATCCTTGGTGCCATGCTTGCCCTAAAGCCTGCATGAGCCCTGGCTACTCACCCTGCTGATCTTGCTCCCCTTTACCTGTCAGACTGTGATAGAGCACTCACAATGCTACCACAAGTGCCCTCCTGCACTGGGCTGCTGCTCCTGTGCCCGCTCACATTGATGGACTATGGATCCTACCAGCATCTGCAGAAAGGACAGGTGACTGGCAGAATGGCAGACTGAGCTGTGCCAGGCAGAGCCAGAATTGATGGCAAAGAAAGAAACTTGCCTGGGGCACAAGGTTGAGGGTCACAGGCAACAGGTATACAAGACTGAAGGCAGAAGCTGAAGGCAGGGGCAGCAATGGTGGACAGGAAGCAAATGATCTGGGCCAGTAATCTCCTGAAGGGACATCGCCCCGACAAGAAAACGAACTTGTGGCTTTGATACAAGCTCTACAGATGGTAAAGATGTGGAACGTTCTACACTGAGCGGCAGGTATGCTTTTGCCACTACTCACATACATAGAGCAATATACAGACAAAGAGGACTGTTGACATCTGCGGGAAATTTTTTGAGCCTCCTCGAGACCACACAGTTGCCAAGAAAATAGCCATCATACATTGACCAGGACTGGGATAGCCAATGTAATGGCTAAGAAGATCATAAAAGAAATCTTCCGAGGTTTGGAATGTCCAAGGTAATCTGTCTGATAATAGACCTGCCTTTGTTGCCCAGGTAAGTCAGGGTATGGCCATGACATTGGGGATCAATTGAAAATTGTGCTTACCAGCCCCCAAGCTCAGGTCAGATAGATAAGATAAATAAAATTCTAAAAGAAAATTTTTACAAATTAACAAAGTGGCCCTAGAGCCTGGCAAAATGACTAGACTCCAAACCTTCCTACCTCTGTCTGTTCTGAGCTCAAAACACTCCTGGGCGATTTAAACTCACTACTTATGAGATCCTATGTAGAAGGCTGCCACTGCTCACTAAGGCAAATGAGGTATATAATCCTGATGCTGTTCTTCCCAGACTGTTATCTGCCCACCCTAAAGGCCCTCCTGATCATCCAAACCCAGGTGTGGAAGCCTCTGTCTGCCAACCTACCAGCCCATACACCCAGAGATTTCACATCCGTTGGTGATTCCATATACGTCTGGAGACATCAGTCCCAGAGTCTTAAACCTTCCTGGAAGGACCTTCATATTTCAAACCTGAAGGGCGCTGTGTCGTGACAGAATAAAAATCTCTTGCTTGTGACAGAATAAAAAATCCTCTTGCTTTTGCATCAATTGAGACTTTGTGAATGGTGTCTGGAGCACCTCCTCCCTGATGATTGGACTTCTAGTCCAACATAATATAAATAGTAAAATTATAAAAGTTTAAAAATTTAATTGAGACAAAACCACAGTATATTAGTCAGGGTTCTCTAGAGTCATAGAACTTATGGACCAAATCTCTCTCCATCTATGATCATCTATCTATCTATCTATCTATCTATCTATCTATCTATCTATCTATCTATCCTATCATCTATCTATCTATCTATCTATCTATCTATCTATCTATCTATCTATCTTCATCATCATCATCATCTATCTATCTATCTGTGCTCATATGGGGATTTTTTGGGGAATAACTTTCAGAGTGCAGTCCAAAATGGCTCTCAGTGAGAAGTAAAGGTTCAAGAATCTAGCTCAGGCCCACAAGACTGGGTGTCTCAGCTGTTTTGTGTATATGCTGGAATCCCAAAGAAGTAGACTTTAATGACAATGAAGGAATACCTGTGCTGACAAGGTGAGGGAATGCAGAGATGTTGAAGGCCCCATGACATACAGGAAATGCACATGTGACAAAGAGCACTAGGCGAATCCACAGGAGAGTATATACATCCACTCAAACATGGAACAACCTATTTTGCTGAGCTGCAGAAACACTTCTCTTTTGGAAAAGACTGTCAGTACCTGTCTGTGTTAACTTTTGTGAAGCCATGATTCTTCCCCAAACGCAGCAGTGTGACTTCTGCAAGGTAATGGTACAACTGCTTCCCCACACCAGCGAGGCTTTAGTGATAACATTCATTTCTTTTTCTAACAGTCAAATTGACATTTGTCAGTACCACAAATTTACCCTCTAACAGACCACATAGAAATTTCTATAGAGAAGGCAGGCATTGAGCAGTAAGACAGCATGCCCCACCTTTGCTTAAAAAACAAATCTGGGCATTCCCAAAACTGGTTATCGAGATTAGATAAGGAGAATTGCAGGTGAATCCAGGATTTAGGCATTTTATTAACTTTATCTAATGGTTTGAATGTCAGGTACTCCTCTTTAGCTTATCTTTCTTTTGTGGGTCAGGTCACCTGTTAATACTGCTTTGTCTGGTTCTACCTGCCTGTTTTTGTCATTCCTGATATTCTTGGGGAATAGTCCAACTATGTCTGTAAAGACTAGAAACCTCATGGAGACCAGCCCTTGCTCTTACTCTTCTTCTCCTTACTACTTCTACTTCTTCCCCTTACTCTCCTTACTTCTCCTTTTCCTTCCTCATAGTCTCTTCCCCCTCTTCCCTTTACTCTCTTTCCTTTCCCTTCCCCTTCACCTTCTCCTTCTTTCTTTCTTTTCCCTTCACTTTATTTCTTTTCCCTTGCATGAAAAATAAAGAAGATGCAGTGATGTACTTCAGTTTAACTTTACACTCAGATCCTTGCCTGTTGTACACATCCAATTCTAAGCACTCAGAGTTCTTGAGGCTGGCACTCAAAGGATCCCAGGTAGAAGAAATAATACCCCATCTTTCTTCTTCCATTTGTCCTTCCAGCAAGTTGTGACACAAATTGAAGGTGTGCCTTCTAGCTTCAAGGTCTAGATCAAGGTGAGGTGTCATTCATCCATACTATTTGGATCATTGGCCTGTTGTCTTCCTCCCTTAAGGTACAGATCACAACTGTGCCCTCCAGTTTTTGAATTGTAGTTCGTCTGTTCTCAAAAAATTAGAAAACCAAGAACAACTGTCATAATCAATCCATTGTCAACATGACATACAATCATATCACCTTATTAATTTCCAAATAAAAATCAATAACCGGGTTGTAATTATGACTACATAACATAATTATGTCAAATACAAATGATTATATATTTAAAATAGTGGTATTGTCCCTTGGAAATATCATTAGCAGTATCTCAAGCTTCTGATAACCACAAATATTCTCTTAATTGATGTTGCAACATATGATAAAGAAAAGGAGATTTAAATGACATAGAAATAACTTTACAAATGCATTATCAACAACATACAATAGAAACACTCATATCAGTTAAGATTCTAATTGCTGCAATAGTCACATGACTTTAGATGGTATTTAGAACTTTGCCATACTCTGCTGCCCATTCTGTATTTCTTCCAACCTCTGCAAGCACTTCACAAGGTATTGGGTCTTTCCTAGAGAAATAACCCATGCCTTTATTTCTGATGGGCATTTGATGTTTGTCATACTTATTGGATTATACTGTTTTTTATTCTCCTTTGTCTTAATAAGTCCCGATATGACAAGGAGATGCCCTCAAAGATCTCCTGCATTCTGGACATATTATCCTGCTTATCTCTATTGTGGCCAGACATCCAATTTTCCCCATGCCAATCTTGATAGATCACCTGCTTAAAGTTGTTATTCTTTTTTTAGTCTGTTGGTTTAAGAGCATTTGAAGCCCAAATGTCCTTTTCACAAAGGAAGTTTCCAGTGTGGTCAACCTGCCAGTAGGTTGGTGGCTGGTCACTCTAGTAATGGTGTCATATATGGGGCTAGAGTTTTGGTCTGTGCTAATGCATAATATGGCAACTCAGCAAAACTGTAACAAATCAATCATGTGATAGTTCAAGTCCTTGTTCTTGAACATGCTATCTTCCATTTTGGCAATGTGGCCACTTTGGTCATGGGCCCGACGGACACTGACATGAATAACTGGGAAAAGAGGCTGATTATACATGGAAGAGTCATTCTGTCTCCAATGAGTTTTGAACTCCTCCTCAGCTGAATGAACATTTTTGATCAGCATTTACAAGGAATCCAAAGGATCTTTATACTCCTTTCCCTTTCACCGAGATTACTCACATTCTTCTTCCTCAGATCTTCTCTCACCCATTTTCTAATCATGCTCTTTGAAAATCTCTCAGCCTCCAGCCAAACCACTGGATAATGCCCATCAATCAGTTCATTGCTAGTTGTAAGATTAGACCATCTCTCCTTTCCAAATAAACTACATTGAATGTGTATTGTTTGATTTTCTCTGCCCACTGTGAACATTTCCTTTCACAGGCATCTTTCACGGTTGTCCCAGTCAGGGATTGTAATCCTACAGCTGTCTAATTCTGTGTGGTTCTTGCATGATGTATTGAACCATCAGCCAGGGCCTAAGTCATCTATTTCTCATTCAAACAAACATAGAGAATAGACTATAGGTGTATTATTGACAGCAGAAGCTGCATAGTAACAGGAGTAGAAACCATTGGAAGTTCGCCGTCTCTTCATGTATCTTCCTTGTGTCTTCAGGACCTACTTGGTCCTGATCTGCCAAATATACCACTTCCATTTGATAACAGATTGCAGCTGTCCACATGTCCTACTTTATAACTTGATAGATCCAAAAATACAACAGCTCATGATGGGCATTTCACACCACCTGATAAGGTGGTGACTGTAATGATTTAAGCCACATATAGTTGATACTCCTAGGTTCTAGGGGTCATGTAGTATTGGCGACAAGCCCTCAGGCACCCAGGGATGTTAAAGGCTCCTTCCTGCATGATTCACATATTACTCAGCTAAGCCCTTCCCCACTTGCATGAGCCCCATCATCTGCATATGATGTAGCCATGTCAACCCCGTGTGCACGCACCAGACAGCTTGTGAAAGCTGGATGAGCTATCTTCCTCCCTCTCTGCACACTGACTTCCCATACCTGTGCACATCCCCTCCTAATAAACTCCTAAGAGTATTTGTTGTGTGCTCTGTGTTTCCTTCTTGTTAAGAAAAAATTCCCAGCCCATAGAAGTCCAATTAGGTAAGAGAGAAATGAACCAAATCAAAATGCCCATCATTTTAATAAGTACAGAGTCCCTCTGATGACTGATCCCATATTGGGAGACAGGACAGGGGGTGGGGCAAGAGGGACAACCCCATGCAAACTGGGAACTAAGTGTTTCTCCTCAGGATCATACCTAAATACACTATTGGAGAGGTCCTGACCCTTCCTGGGGGGGGTTGTACCTGGAATGCTGCGATTTGTAGTCCAGGCTAATGCAATTCCTCATCCAGGGGGGGGTGGGTGTGCTGGGATGATGTCAGAGCCGGGCTATGTTCCAGACTTAACATTTCTCACTTGTCCAAGTAATTTCATTGATCCACTATCAAATGTTCGGTTTTTCCCAGTGAATTGAATTAATAGTATGTGCTTGCATATTTGATATATTTATTTTGCAAATGCTTTTATGGGCAACAGTGGCAGATATTTGGAATGAACTTAAGAGGTAATATTTTCCAATTCTCCAGTGCTCCTTTTATGGATATTATTCAGGTTTCGTTTTCCTGGGCTGTGTAATTCTTTTTTTTTTTTTTTTTTGCTTGTAGACAGTGTAGCAGCTGTGGACTTCTGCCTAGTCAGCCTGCTCAGAGCAAAAGCAGCCTTCTCTGAGATTAATAGAGATCATTATAACTGTTCCTCCAGAAGCACTGTATAGGAGGGCTGTTAGGTGACTTTTCCTTGAAGTTTTCTGGTTTTGTGTTCTCCATTTTTTTTGTGTTTGTGAAAATTGTGGTTTTGGTAAAGTTATCTTTAATAAGCATCAAGATTGATAGTCAACTTTGGCACAGTGTCATATACTTGAATTTCAAGCCAGACCTTATGGTACAGTATAAACATGCCAGAGACATTTCTTTCCATCATTTGTCTAATTTTGGCCCTTTGTTCCTGTCATGATTTTGAGGAAAGAATGTCCTTAAATGTCTCTGCTTTTACATTGTGATTATAGTTGAAGTGGATTTGTTAACTGAGCATGCTTAGTGAAAGGAGAACATTGCATGAGCATGTTCAGACTCCCAACATAAAATCCACATGTTTCATTTGTTGAGGAAAAACACGTTTGAAAACAACTCCCATGCTCTTTGTGCCTCCTGCAGGCAAGTATTTTTTTAATTTTTTTTTCTCTGGCAATGAAATGTATATTTTTGGTAGTCAAAACTGACTAACCTTGGATCATCTGATACACAAAGATTTGATTATACCTGAGAGATTTTACTTAAAGGTTTTGAAATGGGAAAATTCTCCATAATTTGAATAATTTGAGATGTTTGGACCCACCTTAAGCTGCTTGGTATCTGTGACACCACAGTGAGCCATCTCTCCAGCCCATGTCTGTGCACAGTTTTAACACATACTATGAGCAGAGATAGTGGGATTTTCTGCATTTGAGACCAGTTGGACTACAGAATGAGTTCTACAACTACACAGAACAATCCTGTCTGAAGTACCAAATCTGAATCAAACAAAGACTATGATGCAACCTTAATCAGCATCTTATATTTGGTAGCAGCAGTCACATTTAAAGTATTTTAAAAGAATTTATTTTTGCCTTGTGGTTAGCTCTGCTACCAAGCCTATTCTTTTACTTGTGCTAGAGCTTACTTCATTGTAATTTTGGTGAATACTTAAATCCAGCTGAGTCACAGATTCTTGTGGGCAGAACAACCTACTTGATTCTTCATTTGACTTAGACAAAAGGCTGAGGAGCAAGCTATTGATTTTCAATTGCCATTGGTAATAAGGTGTTTTAAGTTACATGGACCACAAGTCAGGGAGATATTTATTAAGCCTACATTTTACATCCATGGTGAGATTCACTCTACCTGTCCTGTTTATGTAGAGAATCTTTAATACTGCAGTTGTGCATTTTATTCACCTGACTGTGGAGGAAGAATGCTGGCTAACAGTAGTGTTCATGAAGACATTCCTTCTAGATCCATTATACTCTACATATTCAAATCTCCATTAATCTACCCTTTTTATTATTATTCATTTGCCTGGAGGTTGTTTCGAATTTGAGGAATAAAACCCATAAAGCAATGGGAGTATCATCCAGCTTTTTGATGGGGAAAAGACTAATCATCTTGATTGATATCTGGTTCCCTGCTTTTCTCTTTCCTGTTGTGTAAAAATTCCTTGAAAACCATATAAAAAGTACCTTCAGTTCATCTGACTTCAGATTGAAGCCACAGAACAAACATTTCAATTTGTAACTTTTAAACTCTCTTTAGTTGTTAGTATTCTAGGCATCCTTTCATCTGTGGGACAGGAAATTACTCTACAGTGCACCTTACAAGTCATGTAGCATGCTGAAGAAAAAGAAAAGTTCCTTTTTAGAGTGCAAGTGATGATATTGATTATTTTTGTAGCCAGGGGCAAGTGCTATTGAAATGCATATATTCTCAGATCTGGAGAAGTTCTCTAGTATGAGAATGGAATGGACCAGAATCACTATTCTGTCTCATTAAGCACACTATAAACCTATTGGAGGTGCTCTTGTCACTCAGGACTCACTAGCCAATCATACACTCCAGGTGTCTGCCAGTCAGAAGCAGGTGTGGGTTTTTGAAAGCACTCAGTTGGCTGAAAAGGAGCTGGAGCCAGTGGATTCCTCCTGTTCAGTGCAGTTGCTGTTTCAGGGAGATGATGAGCTGAGAACTTTGGCAGAATGGAGAAGCACAACATGGTGAGTGAGGGAATGCTATCTCCTGATGAAGAGAGCAGAGGCGACAGCGGAAGACACTATGGTGTTACCCATGGGTCTGGGTGTGGGAACCGGCTGCCATATTCCCTGTATTGTGAAGTCCCACATGGTCCCCAAGCAAACTCCTGGACCCAGGGTAGGCCTCTGAATAACTTTGCTCTGTGGCTTCATCTGCTTGGAGTATTGGCAGCATGTTGTGTGTACAAATACTTCCTAGTCAACTTCAAGTGATATATTATGGAAACAAGTTGCCAAACACAGATTCTCAATATCTTCTTGATATCGAGCACTTGCATTTAATTTGGCATAGTCTGAATTTATATTTAAATTTGTGAGGTTATCAAAGGCATCTCATCTGTCATGTAAACACTCCACTACTGTACCATAATGTAGAAGAAGGAATAGAATTGGTGATATAATAGATTTACTGAAAGACCCTCTTGACCGCCTCTCGCAGAACCTGCAGCTAGCCTGCTCTCATGAGAACATCCTGTTTATTTGAAAGATTTTCAGGACCTGCAGTCATCTGTTCCATGAGAATATCCTGTTTTCTTGAGACCCTCAGGGACCCTCAGGACCTGCTGTTGTTCCTTTTGGAAACTACAGCTCCAGAATCCTCCTGGACTCTTCTCCCAGATGCCTCAGGCTGGCCAGTCCCCAGGCCTTCCACGAGCTTGCCCCTTCCTCTCCCCCCACCCTCTCGTGTCTGCACAACTGTCCCTTACCTGTGCCACCCCTACCCCATTGGGGGAATGCACTCCACGTGGGAGCCACGTGTCTGTGTTCCCCTCCTTAACCCCTGCTCTACAGTGCGTGTTTTGTCTGTCTCGTGTTTATCTCTACCCTCCACATTCACCCTTGTCTTAAAAGAATAAAACCTGCAACTAGCCTGCTCTTACAAGAACATCCCCATTGGCTTAGGGAACAGGATACGGTAGTAGCACATGTGCCAAACTTAGAATGTTAGCACAGTTACAAAGGAACAGTCACCCCCACAGATGTTTTCCTTATCACGCAGCTATTCTCCTGCCCTGGAATAGACCAATCACTGCTAGTAACCCTTTGAATAAGCCAATCCAATGGTGGAAAACAACCACAGTCACCTCCCTTGTGTCTGTAATTTTTGCTCTAAAAGATGGAATTATAACAGCTATCATTGTCCTTCATATTCCAAACCTGAAGGACCTTGTCAGCACAGAATAAAAATCCTCTTGATTTGTATCAATTTGTGGTTATGAGGAATGGTGTCTTGATGAAACTTTTCGAGTCAACATTACCAATGCTTAAAAAATAATTAAGTTCACAAAGTATTTTTTAGCAGAATTCCGAGAACTGTGTCTAAAACACCCAAAATAAGTATATGCTAATTAGGGTGGTAGAGATTAGAATGCCCGGATAATGTTACAGGATGTCAGATATTTGACTCCAAATATTTCAAAGTAGCATCACTGATTTCAATATAAAAAGTCACTCGCCAGGCTCAGGTGGTGCAGGCTTCTTAATTTCAGCATTCTTGAGGCAGAGGCTGGGTGACTTCTGTGAATTCAAGGCCAGCCTGGTCAACAGAGTTCTGAACAGGCCTGAAGATACAGAGAGATACCCTTGTCTCAAATAAATCACTAGCCCATCTAAATATCAAAGAACAGACCTCTTAACAAGCTGTCTAAGGAGGCATTACAGGTCACAATCAACCTTAAGACCTGCTGTGCCATAAATTCCAGATTTAAAAGCATAGTTGTGTAGATGAGCAATATGATACAGGTGACAAATATTTGAAATGTAAAACACCATTGTGTGGGGGCGACTCACCTGATCAATCACCATTTTCATTTAGGCCCTCAGTAGGGAGGAGGGACAGGATACTAGTAAAAGTTGGAACATAAGCCCCAGCATTTCCTAATGAACTGATGTATTGATAATAAAATAGAGCTCCTTCTCTAAAACCAGGAATATGCATTGGAGAGCCTATAATGGTCTTGTGCCCAGGCCTTTGTGGAGGGGTTGCTTAGATCTTGACAACTCCATCTCTTCCTACCATATGGAGCTATGGTTCTCAGTAATTCCTGTAAAATTCAAGACATCATTATTTTTTTCTGCTGTGTAGCACTCCATTGTGTAAATGTACCACTTCTTTCATCCATTCTTCAGTTGAACAGCATTTAGGTTGTTTTTTAGGTTCTGCATGAAAAACAAAGCTGCTATGAACATAGTTGAGCACATGTCCTTGTGGCACGCACTGGAGCATCCTTTGGTTATATACCCAAAAGTGGTATTACTGGGTCTTGACAAAGGTTGTTTCCTAATTTTCTGGAGAAATTTCCACATTGACATCCAAAGGACTGTACCAGTTTGCTTTCCATCAGCAATGCAGATGTGTTCCCTTTTTCCCCACAACAACCTCTCCAACATAAGTTGTATGAGTGTTTTTGATTTGGCCATACATTCAGGTATAAGATAAATCTCAGAGTTGTTTTGATTTGCATTTCTTGATGACTAAGGATATTGAACATTTCCTTAAGTGTCTTTCAGCCATTTTAGATTCCTCTGTTTAGGTCTCTTACTCCATTTTTAAATGGTTTATGTGTCGTTTGTGTCAATTTCGAGTTTTATATATTTGGAGATCAGACCTCTGTCTGATGTGGCATTATTGATGAAATCTTTCCTATTCTGTAGGCTGTCATTTTGTTTTGTTGACCATGTCCTTTGCTTTACAGAAGCTTTTAGTTTCAGGAGGTCCCATTTAATTGTTTTTTCTGAAAGTCTGTGCTGCTGGGAGTTATATTTAGGAAGTGGTTCCCATATCAATGCCTTCAAGTATTCCCACTTTCCCTAGATGTTTCAGGTGGTTGGCTTTATGTTGAGATCT